>CAUJRU010003570.1:0-39947 GCA_963277665.1 Viscum album
GAGGCCAGTCATGTGTAATGATTTACCACTAGTAGGTGAAATACATTCTCAATCAGAAGATAACCCAGGGTGTAGGTCATTATCCAAACCCGCTGGGTCTTTCATCTTCTAGTTTGATCAGTTAATTCTCTACCAATCTTGTTGAATCCAATGAAACAATAAGGAAGCACCAGCTTTGGAATAATCAGGTAGAAGAATCTTCAGCGAATGATAAAGAGGAAGTGCTGAATATGAGAAAACAAATGTCAAAAGGTGAAGTGCCAGTCTTGTTTTGGCCTCTGGATGACTCTCAGTATGACATTCCAGAGATGTTGATGGAAGATAGAATTCATGATATTCGTCTCAACATATGGAAAAATCATTGTTAGTTTAAAAAGAAAATATTATCTTATGATGAATATGAAAATCATGTCAAGATAATTGAAGGGTTACAACACCCAATTGCCTTGGAATCTCTCTCAGTTTCTCGATATACGAAGGCTGAAAAGCAGCCTAGAGCCCATCAGCGTTCATGCCTTGGCGCACTAAGAAGATTGCGCCAGTTAATTTCCAATGCCTCATCTGGTATTCATATCAGGGGAAGTGGTGTTCATGGAGCACTACATTTCATTGTACTCTCCAGTCAACAAAGCCCGCTGAAAATGGTCTCATGCAATGTTATTTCCCATGGCTGGTCACATCCAATTGGCTTTGTTTGTAATCAAAGGCTCGCTCAAGAACACACCTAAACTAGTTCTTCTCAAAGTCAAGCATATAGAGAACAAGTTGTTGAATTAATCCTACATCAAGCAAACAAGAATATTGAATAGGATTCTCATTTAGAGCGTGCACATTATCAAGTGACAGAAGTGTCAGAAATCTTCCAATGGTCTTTTGAGCCAGGTGATAAGAGTTGATGTAGGTTGATGCATCCAGCCAATTTTCGGAATAAAGTATGAAGGATCAGGAGAGGTTTCAAGAAATTCTCAGATATAGCAGCTCAAGAACAACCCGAGCTCACTAGACTGGGGACTCTTTTAACCAAACCCTTGGAATCAACAAATTGGATTCGAGGAGTTGAGCAGGAATAGCCCCAGTCCACAGGACTGGGGACGTTTTCTGTAACAGCCCAAGATTTTATAAAGAAATATTCTTTTTAATTTTATTAATGTCTTGTGTTGTACGCTACACCAAAAGGAGCTTGCACAACACACATCCTTGACTTGTCTTGCATTTCACGGAATCGCGACCTTCCTCGATAGCGTGTGTAGTACGCAATACCGAGTTTCACTAAACAACAATATGCTATAAAAATATTATTAAAACTAGCCGTTATGAATAGTAATAACCACTTTTTGAAATCCAGTAAATCTTATTTTTCAAAATGAAGTTTATTTTTGGATTCGGAGTATCGAATTTAGCCTAAGGTGAAATTTTGGTACTTTTCGGATAACTTTCATATTCTGATGAATAGTGAAAATTACTAAATTATAATTAAAAACAACTTTTTTAATCGAAATAATTAATAGTGATAAATCATTAATTTGAGTGGTTTTAAAGTATATTTAGAATATATTTTTACAATTTAATACAATGTTGGTCATTGGATGTAATTTCACATTTAAACTAGACATAAACAAGTGTCAATATTTTGATAGATATTGTTTCTTAAAAACACGCTATTTGTTTTAACAGCAGGATTTAATTATAAAATTAATTAATGCAACTTTTATGTTATGAATTTGGTAAAATAGACTTCATTTTTGAATTCGGAATATGAAATATAGCTTGGGATGAAATTTTGGCATTGTTCTGAAAAACATCAATTTTTGATGAATAGTGAAACCACTAAGTGGTAGGTTAAAAACTGAATTTTGCATAAAACTTAATTTTACCACTTCTGTGAATGGAATTTAGAAAATCCGAGAGACACGGTTAATATCAAGAACTAAAATGTGGTTCAATGAGATGAAAATAATTTTTGGTGAATAGTAACTTTTTACTTTTTTTTTACCGCGGTTAATAGTAAATAGGGGTAAATATGATATTAATATTACCCTAACACATGTCCTAATTCTATTGGACAAGTGTAATTCGACCAAAAACAAACTTAGGAATAAAATATGACCATTTAGGCCCACTTGGATTAGATTAGGACATTTATTATTAATTTATTTAAAGAAGGGTTAAAATAGTTAAAATCAAAGTTTAATAAGTAAATCATTTTTAATATGGGGTTATACATAAGATAAATTAGACTATAAATATTCATTAGAAATCTAAAAAGATTTCCTACATGATGGTATTTTATTTGTAATTTTTAGACATCGAATAATATAATTTATTTATGACACAAAGATGATGCAGTAATTATCTTATTAATGAAATATTGACATAATTGATAATATAAATACCAAAATAAATGTAATTTAAGACTTTTTATGAATTCCACTAATTTTATAGGTTACTATGATATATTAGTGATGATTTAATCAACTTGGTTCGAACATATAATTCTGTTATGACTTTCACAAAAATCATATATCAAATAGTGTCAAAATTGACACAAAATAGTTTTTAAATCAAATATTATATTACTAATTGTTATTTTATTCCTAAAAATCTAAGGTTCGGCCAAATGACTTAGATAAGGATATATGTACTAATAATATACAATTTGGGGTTCGTTTGGCATGTTATAGTAAGTTTATTAACCATATAATGAAAGAAAACAAAAAGACACGGTAAAAGTTAAATTATTTAACTTAGAGTTAAATCTAATTGATAAGGTCAAAATAATACCCTAAACTTGTCTAAATCCTATTGGTTGATAGGATTTCGACCCATCCCCACTTTAGCTTCGAAATAAGACCCTTTGGAACCATTATAAACCGATTTTGACTTTAATATAAAATAATATTTTGAGATATTCCTAAGGTGCCCCTCTCCTCCCCTATAAAAGGACACCTCCTCCCCCTCCTCCTCACACCAATTTGAGCACTCACGCTCGGCCAAACCCTGCCCAAATCTCTTCTCCACTTCCCTATAAACATCCTAGAGGTTCTGGTCCTCCTCAAAGACCAATTCTAGTGCCCTAAGAGGAGGTCTCCAAAAGGCACTTCAAAGAAGAGGTAATTACCGTTACCAATTCTTTCATCTTTATTTCTTCTTCCCCTTCTTCTTCTTAGGTTGTTTCATTATGAAGTAATAACATCAGTATCACTCATATACTGATATGTTATTATAAGTATGAAACAACCCTATTTCACCATCTATCCATCCTACGGAAAAAGAAATCACCGCGCGTGCGTACGTACGGAATACCGTCTCCACGCCGTGGTGTAATCTATTTTCCACCACCACCTTACATGGATGGGTATAATGGTGTAAAGAATAACTATACATAGTTATTACAACATCATATTGATTCTGATATATTGTATAATCAACTCCAATTCAATTCAATATTTATATAAATGATATCATCGCTCGTGCGTACGTACGGACTACCGTCTCCACGACGCGATGAGATTCATTCTCCATGTTAACCATTTAAGAATGATTATAATGTATATATAAGAAATAATAATGAAATATATGACATTATAAAGCTACTGGATTTATGTATATATATACATATGTATGTCATCTACTTACTTCCATTTCAAGACAATAAGGAAAGGAAAACAGCATTCATGCGTACGTACGGACTACCGTCTCCATGAACGGTGTTTTTCATTTTATTTATCTACCTATTATATATATATATATATACTGAATATATATGATATATAAATCATATTTTATATTCTGGAAGTAAGTAAATCATGATATAAGTAATAATGATGTCAAGAACAACAAGTCAAAACACCTACGATAAATGAAACGATTTTACCCAAAACGCTTCTTTAACATGGAGTTTACAAAAGAACGGGTAATATAATGTCATAAGTGAACCATATATGATATCATAACAATGAATATGATTCTGTAATAATTAAATAACATGATTTAAATCATTATACAGGAGGTTCGGACACTTACAAAGCAAGTCGGACCTAAGGTAAGGGAAATATCACAATCTCATTTTTATCCGAGATTGTTTATTCGTAAGTATTTACTGGGGTGTATTTTATCATCCACATCCATGTTTCATCAAAATGTAATATTATTTCCATCCACATACAATTTTTTAAAACCATTTTTACCCTTCGGTGAGTTTTTAGTAATATGTATGAAAGGAATCTTTTGTCGTACGAGGTACTTTTTGACTTTTCCGACAAAAGTACGAAGAATGTTTTTTTTAACTTATACGGCACGAACGGATTTATACTGTTTTATAAAGCCTTATTTTCATGAAGATTCCTCTAAAAGATTTCATGACTATTTTCAATAAAATCTCTTTCTTTTAAAATTGCATGATGTTTTGTGAAAAGAAATTGATTTTGAAGAAGAAAGGATATTTTCCTCAAGAATTCATTTCAAGTGTTTTATCAAAATTATTTTCCATCTAAGATAATAAAGGGTTCTGTTTCTATCCATATTTTTACATTGATTTGATTATGTTGTGATGGAATTATGTTTATGAATTCCTTTATCTTATAATAATGGTTTTATGATGTCATGTTGTTTAAGAATCCCATTTTTATTACATGGGTTATGAAATGATGTATGATTTATGATTTTGTGGCACACATAAGAAAGGATTCATTATAAGATGGGTGGGACCTATATCTCCCTCCAATGCATTGGGTAAAGATTTTATATCTCATGAGATAGACATGGCTGGAATGGTAGTTTATACCGGTTCAGTGAAACAGGACTGAAATGAGGATTACTCGATTCAGAAAGGGACTTTGTCCACTAAGATAGTCTTGGCAATGAGTCTTGACTAACAAGAAATGATTCTCTATGATTATGTGTGTATGCCACAATGAGTAATGTTTTAAGTAAGGGTTTCATTTTCACTACTATGATTTATCCCATGTTATGAAATTATGCTCTCTTTTGCAGGTTAAGATTTCCAAAAATGTTATGTTCTTATGAAAATTATGTGATTGATATTTCTTTTGTTTACCCTTACTGAGCATTTGAGCTCACCCTTTTATGTTTTCTTTTCCCCAGGATATAAAGAAAGGTTTTAGGTAAAAAAAAAGGAAGATCTTTGTGGGAGATTTTGAAGATCTTTCACCAGGATTAGAAGATTACGTTCCGAGTTTCCAAAGACACTAAACTATTACGATCCTTGTGTGTGTGTTTTTGTTATGTACTAAATATTCCGCAAAAGTAATGTAATGTCCATGTACGTCAAGATACGGGTCTCTATAGTTGGTATCAGAGGAAAGGTTTAGTCAACCTTTGGAAACTAGGATGCGAAAACGTTAGTGAGATCCCTAGAGATATTTCTAAGGTATGTCTAGGGATGTCTCTAAGGTTAAGTATACGTATAGGTTATAGTAATAGAATTACGCTAACGATCATAGAATTAAACCTAAGATGTTGGATATTGAAGGTACTCCCCCTTTATTATGTTGTTTTCCCTAGCATGATTTTTTCCTCTCACACTATTCTTTATGGGTTTTAGACGATGGCTGGAACCCGAAGGAACCGTGTTGATCAATGCAATGGACAATGCAATGATTGCCCTCCTGAACAAACAAATGTTATGGGAGATGGAGTGCAAAATCTTATTGCTATACTTACATAAGCTATGAATCATTCTGGACTTCCAAATGAGCAGAGAAGGGAACAATATTCTATTGAGTCCTTCATGAGGCAACGTCCACCTTATTTCAGTGGGTCTACTGATCCATTAGTTGCTGAACAATGGATTAGTACTACTGAAAAGATATTTTCAGTTCTTCAATGTTCTGAACATGATAAAGTCATCTTAGCAGTATATCGTTTGGAAGGTGAAGCTGATCAATGGTGGAATCTTATCAAGAATACGAGGCCAAGAGATGAAATTGAGTCCATGGAATGGGACGAGTTCAAGAACTTGTTTTTCAGTAAGTACTTCCCTCGTATTCTTCGAACAAAGATGGAAAAAGAATTTCTTGAACTGAAGCAAAGGGACGATGAATCTGTTGGTACCTATGAACCAAATTTTACAAGACTTGCAAGGTATGCTTCTGGAATTATCATACAACCTGAAAGTAAAGTTGATCGATTTTTCTGTGGCTTAAAACCAAGTCTTCGAAGGGCATTAGCTATAAGAGACTTCAGTAGCTATGAAGAAATTGTGCGTTGTGCTATCAAGGTAGAAATGGAAGTTGGTGTTACATATCCATCTCATGGTTTTGACAAGAAACGAAAGATGGAGTTCAAGGAGAAATCTCAGAATAATGGTGAAAAGAAGATGAATGTTTCCTTATGCACAAAGTGTGGAAAGAAGCATGGTGGAGATTGTCTTAAAGGGACTAGAAAATGTTTTAAGTGTGGAAAAGAAGGTCATCGAGCAGCTGAGTGTCGAAGTAATGGAAAAAGGTTTTCTAATGATGTGAATAAAGCAAACACTGCAGAGAACGCACCGCCAACACTTCAATGCTTCAAGTGCAAGGAAATGGGGCATTATGCTAATAATTGCCCTAATCCAAGGGTTAGTGATGATCAACATGAGCAACCACTGAAGGCAAAGGACAAAGGGAAATCACATGCGATCACTATTGGCAATGTTGAATATGACAACGATGTGGTGGAATGATTAAGTGTTTATGTAATGGGATTCCAAAATAATGTTGTATCATTGAGTATTGCAATATTTATTGATGTGGTATTCAAAGTGATTGAGATATTTTTTTGGAAATAAGATGATATGTGCATAATTAAGACGAGAAAATGAAATGTTTAATAGTATTCATGATCTCATGATTGATATAAGGACTAAGTGATATCATGGTTTGAGTATATAGAATTTTGAGAATTTTGGTATGTGGAAAGTGTTAACTTTTAACTGCACTCATGTTTTCACTAAGGTATTCAAGAGAATACACGATTAAGGACTTTGAATGTTTGGAATGTGACCAACAAGACATATCTTATGATATGTGGGGATCAACGACAGTATTAAATCTCTGGTAATCGATGTCACTAAATTATGAGAGTGGACTGCAGTATTATGTATAAGCCTAAAGATTAGACTGGATTATGTTGGACATAAGTTAGTATTGTTTAAGGATAGAAGATTTTCGATATTATTGATGGGATGTTATAGTAACGTAGTTTTAGAAAAAAGGGACAACCTGCAGGACGGGCGACAGCCCATCGCTTCGGACAAGGCTGTAGGAATCGAACCCACAACCGAAGTGCGACTGACCTTTATCGCCTACCACTGACCTACAGGAAGTCCCTGTTTAGTAGAAACTAGTTTTATTATATTAAGCAGTATGATATATGAAGTATAAGTCCATTTTAGGAACCATATATGATTAATCTCACTATAGATCGACTTATGTATATAAGTTTTGCTAACCTTTTGTTTGAGACAGATGGAATGACCTGTCATTCTATCACATGATCTGCTAACACTTCACGAATAACAAATTCAACTTCATTTATTTAAGAGATGAAGTGGAAATTGTTCAAAGCACGAACAACAGTGAGATTGTACCAAAATAAAGTAAGTATTTATTCTAATTCAAATTTTCAACTTTAGGGGAAATGATCTTGAAAACCAAAAATGTTGTCCTAGTGATCTTATACCTGATGAATCAGATGGTACCTTATATCATCACAAATCTATGGATTTGTGATTACTGGCTTTTCCATAGCCATGTTCTCTACCACTCTCCATCAGAACATGATGGTTAGATTTCTCTTCCATATCCATATTTTCACCTATGTGGAAACCCAATGATTAGTTTATTTGGGTAACCGTTACGTTTCATACTTTTGTTTTTAAAGATTGGTTTTGATATTCCTTTTTACGATGTGTGTTTCTATTAAAGAAACTTTCGAATAGTAAACCATTTATAACCCTGACGAATTTCGAGGGCGAAATTCATTTTAAGGGGGGTAGAATGTAACAGCCCAAGATTTTATAAAGAAATATTATTTTTAATTTTATTAATGTCTTGTGTTGTACGCTACACCAAAAGGAGCTTGCACAACACACATCCTTGACTTTTCTTGCATTACACGCAATCGCGACCTTCCTCGATAGCGTGTGTAGTACGCAATACCGAGTTTCACTAAACAACAATATGCTATAAAAATATTATTAAAACTAGCCGTTATGAATAGTAATAACCACTTTTTGAAATCCAGTAAATCTTATTTTTCAAAATGAACTTTATTTTTGGATTCGGAGTATCGAATTTAGCCTAAGGTGAAATTTTGGTACTTTTCGGATAACTTTCATATTCTGATGAATAGTGAAAATTACTAAATTATAATTAAAAACAACTTTTTTAATCGAAATAATTAATAGTGATAAATCATTAATTTGAGTGGTTTTAAAGTATATTTAGAATATATTTTTACAATTTAATACAATGTTGGTCATTGGATGTAATTTCACATTTAAACTAGACATAAACAAGTGTCAATCTTTTGATAGATATTGTTTCTTAAAAACATGCTATTTGTTTTAACAGCAGGATTTAATTATAAAATTAATTAATGCAACTTTTATGTTATGAATTTGGTAAAATAGACTTCATTTTTGAATTCGGAATATGAAATATAGCTTGGGATGAAATTTTGGCATTGTTCTGAAAAACATCAATTTTTGATGAATAATGAAACCACTAAGTGGTAGGTTAAAAACTGAATTTTGCATAAAACTTAATTTTACCACTTCTGTGAATGGAATTTAGAAAATCCGAGAGACACGGTTAATATCAAGAACTAAAATGTGGTTCAATGAGATGAAAATAATTTTTGGTGAATAGTAACTTTTTACTTTTTTTTACCGCGGTTAATAGTAAATAGGGGTAAATATGATATTAATATTACCCTAACACATGTCCTAATTCTATTGGACAAGTGTAATTCGACCAAAAACAAACTTAGGAATAAAATATGACCATTTAGGCCCACTTGGATTAGATTAGGACATTTATTATTAATTTATTTAAAGAAGGGTTAAAATAGTTAAAATCAAAGTTTAATAAGTAAATCATTTTTAATATGGGGTTATACATAAGATAAATTAGACTATAAATATTCATTAGAAATCTAAAAAGATTTCCTACATGATGGTATTTTATTTGTAATTTTTAGACATCAAATAATATAATTTATTTATGACACAAAGATGATGCAGTAATTATCTTATTAATGAAATATTGACATAATTGATAATATAAATACCAAAATAAATGTAATTTAAGACTTTTTATGAATTCCACTAATTTTATAGGTTACTATGATATATTAGTGATGATTTAATCAACTTGGTTCGAACATATAATTCTGTTATGACTTTCACAAAAATCATATATCAAATAGTGTCAAAATTGACACAAAATAGTTTTTAAATCAAATATTATATTACTAATTGTTATTTTATTCCTAAAAATCTAAGGTTCGGCCAAATGACTTAGATAAGGATATATGTATTAATAATATACAATTTGGGGTTCGTTTGGCATGTTATAGTAAGTTTATTAACCATATAATGAAAGAAAACAAAAAGACACGGTAAAAGTTAAATTATTTAACTTAGAGTTAAATCTAATTGAAGCACTCAAGCTCGGCCAACCCCTGCCAAAATCTCTTCTCCACTTCCCTATAAACATCCTAGAGGTTCTGGTCCTCCTCAAAGACCAATTCTAGTGCCCTAAGAGGAGGTCTCCAAAAGGCACTTCAAAGAAGAGGTAATTACCGTTACCAATTCTTTCATCTTTATTTCTTCTTCCCCTTCTTCTTCTTAGGTTGTTTCATTATGAAGTAATAACATCAGTATCACTCATATACTGATATGTTATTATAAGTATGAAACAACCCTATTTCACCATCTATCCATCCTACGGAAAAAGAAAACACCGCGCGTGCGTACGTACGGAATACCGTCTCCACGCCGTGGTGTAATCTATTTTCCACCACCACCTTACATGGATGGGTATAATGGTGTAAAGAATAACTATACATAGTTATTACAACATCATATTGATTCTGATATATTGTATAATCCACTCCAATTCAATTCAATATTTATAGAAATGATATCATCGCTCGTGCGTACGTACGGACTACCGTCTCCACGACGCGATGAGATTCATTCTCCATGTTAACCATTTAAGAATGATTATAATGTATATATAAGAAATAATAATGAAATATATGACATTATAAAGCTACTGGATTTATGTATATATATACATATGTATGTCATCTACTTACTTCCATTTCAAGACAATAAGGAAAGGAAAACAACGTTCATGCGTACGTACGGACTACCGTCTCCATGAACGGTGTTTTTCATTTTATTTATCTACCTATTATATATATATATATATATACTGAATATATATGATATATAAATCATATTTTATATTCTGGAAGTAAGTAAATCATGATATAAGTAATAATGATGTCAAGAACAACAAGTCAAAACACCTACGATAAATGAAACGATTTTACCCAAAACGCTTCTTTAACATGGAGTTTACAGAAGAACGGGTAATATAATGTCATAAGTGAACCATATATGATATCATAACAATGAATATGATTCTGTAATAAGTAAATAACATGATTTAAATCATTATACAGGAGGTTCGGACACTTACAAAGCAAGTCGGACCTAAGGTAAGGGAAATATCACAATCTCATTTTTATCCGAGATTGTTTATTCGTAAGTATTTACTGGGGTGTATTTTATCATCCACATCCATGTTTCATCAAAATGTAATATTATTTCCATCCACCTACAATTTTTTAAAACCATTTTTACCCTTCGGTGAGTTTTTAGTAATATGTATGAAAGGAATCTTTTGTCGTACGAGGTACTTTTTGACTTTTCCGACAAAAGTACGAAGAATGTTTTTTTAACTTATACGGCACGAACGGATTTATACTGTTTTATAAAGCCTTATTTTCATGAAGATTCCTCTAAAATATTTCATGACTATTTTCAATAAAATCTCATTCTTTTAAAATTGCATGATGTTTTGTGAAAAGAAATTGATTTTGAAGAAGAAAGGATATTTTCCTCAAGAATTCATTTCAAGTGTTTTATCAAAATTATTTTCCATCTAAGATAATAAAGGGTTCTATTTCTATCCATATTTTTACATTGATTTGATTATGTTGTGATGGAATTATGTTTATGAATTCCTTTATCTTATAATAATGGTTTTATGATGTCATGTTGTTTAAGAATCCCATTTTTATTACATGGGTTATGAAATGATGTATGATTTATGATTTTGTGGCACACATAAGAAAGGATTCATTATAAGATGGGTGGGACCTATATCTCCCTCCAATGCATTGGGTAAAGATTTTATATCTCATGAGATAGACATGGCTGGAATGGTAGGTTATACCGGTTCAGTGAAACAGGACTGAAACGAGGATTACTCGATTCAGAAAGGGACTTTGTCCACTAAGATAGTCTTGGCAATGAGTCTTGACTAACAAGAAATGATTCTCTATGATTATGTGTGTATGCCACAATGAGTAATGTTTTAAGTAAGGGTTTCATTTTCACTACTATGATTTATCCCATGTTATGAAATTATGCTCTCTTTTGCAGGTTAAGATTTCCAAAAATGTTATGTTCTTATGAAAATTATGTGATTGATATTTCTTTTGTTTACCCTTACTGAGCATTTGAGCTCACCCTTTTATGTTTTCTTTTCCCCAGGATATAAAGAAAGGTTTTAGGTAAAAAAAAAGGAAGATCTTTGTGGGAGATTTTGAAGATCTTTCACCAGGATTAGAAGATTACGTTCCGAGTTTCCAAAGACACTAAACTATTACGATCCTTGTGTGTGTGTTTTTGTTATGTACTAAATATTCCGCAAAAGTAATGTAATGTCCATGTACGTCAAGATACGGGTCTCTACATTTTCAAATCCTCAATCTCTTCCTCAGATAAAGTAAGTCTTCTTTCGATTAGGGAAGAAGTCACAAGAGGAATGAAAAGCCGAATTATCAGGAGATTACCTCCAAATTACGGTTTTTCAAGAAGTTCATGAAGGATCAAATCGACAAAAGGCAATGTCTCATCAAGGACATGAAAGTAGACAATATCGCAGAAATGTTGATAAAAGGGATGAAAAGAGTTATGCATCAATTAATGTCATCAATGCGATTGTTGTTGATCCTCCAGATTATGAGGCTCACTTAGAGGGATTAGATGAAGAGGTTCCTTCTCAAGAAATTGTACGCAAAGACACAAATGAAGAAGGAGTGCATACACGAAATCAAAGGCTTACCCAGAATCTGGGTGTTCCTTCAAATAACCATCTTTCCCCTATCCGAAAGGCGTCTAACAAGGGGAAAGGAAAGAATCAGGTTACATACCCTTCCTCTAGAGAAGTCCAATCACTCTCACTAGAGAAAAGATTTTCACAACAAGAGGAAGAAATGAATGAATTGAGGAGGTCGAATGCAGATTTACTTCAAGGTAGTCTTCCTCCTAAGCGTGTTGGAGTCAGTCATCCAAGGTAATTTGTTACGGCTAATGACATGGATCATGAATCTCCTATTTTATCAGTACACCCTCATAGGTCTAATACTATGGGTCAGGTGCAACAAAAACTGGTGGTGTTATCATCATTTGCAGTACTAGCCACCATATCTGTCCAAGCTCCAGTTATTGCACCTGCTCAAGTCCAAGCTCAACCATATTTTTCTCAAAAGTTTATAACTACTATTGAGTCATTAACAGCTCATTTGGAAGATATGGAGGGAAAACATGCTCAAATTCAACCAGAAAAGAGAGCTTACCCTGAATGGGTTGATGCAATTCTTCCCCCATCAAATTTTGCAAGTACCACATTCCCAGTATTTAATGGTTCGGGAGACCCATAGCAACACTTAACCCATTTTGTTTCTCTTTGCGATCCTATGATGGGAACCCCTCAACAATAGGAAGCAGTTAAGTTCATGTGTCATGTACAGTCATTACAAGGGCCTACTTTTTTCTAGTACACAATCTTGCAATCTCGGTCAATTACCGGGTGGGAGGATCTCCATCAACGATTACTTATTTAATTCAGCTCAACTATTCCAAAGACAACAGTTTTTAATCTTATAAATGGTATGCAAAGGGAGTATGAGAGGGGTTCAGATTTCATTGCTCGCTGGAATGGATTAACATATTTCCTAAGTATATCACTACCTCAAGTGGAATTATTGACAATTTGTGTGGAAAATCTGCATGGTAAGTTATGCACATCGTTGATCCCTATGAAATACAAAGGAGGTTTTTGAGACCTTACTTCAATCACTCGGCAGATTGAATACTTTATTATAAAGACTAAGGATAATACTCATGTAATTCCATCAGCTCCAGGAAGGAGAATGGGTAAATTAGAGACTGCTACAATTATGCTTAAACAAGAACCTGTACCTGCTTCTACTTCAAAATCTTCTTCTTATCAAAGGGATCCACCTCCTGAGCATCAAAAATAGAGGTCGTTTCATCAAGGTGATCAAATAGATCAATGACAGAATCAATTTGAGGATCTGAAGAGAAATGTTTACTCTTTCTGAAATGAAAAAGTTCTTGATCACTTCATTCCGGCTTTGGATAATAATTTGCTTCAATTGCTGAGGCCCAAAAGGCCGAACAAGGAAGGATATGAAGACCATACCAACTATTTTCCATTTCATCAGATGTTGGGGCATCCCATTCAGGAGTGTTTTGTCTTCAAATACCTCCTGGAAAAAATGGTGGACTTGGGACAAGTCAAATTGAAAGGTTCTTCAGCTCAGGTAGCATGTGTTACTGCTACAGATCCAGAGGAAGAAGGCAAGTGGAAAAATGTCAAAAACAAAAATGCGCAGAAATATGATGATTGGATGGTTAGAAAAATAATCAACCAAACTTATGCCATTTTGAGAACTCAATTGAATAAACCAATTGTGTCTTCTGATATGAATGCCACAACAAAACCTTCTTCATCAAAAGAAAAAAACCTCAAAGGGGCGGCATAACTCAACAAAAGAAGAGTAATCAGAAGAAGATGAAATTGTGTCAAATCCCAAGTTCTATTTGACTCTGGAATATTTCATGCCATCTAATTCAAAGCCACGGACAATGTCCCACCAAACAGCATAGCCTAAACTGGCTAATCAGGCAGAGTCTTCATCAGATGAAGAATTAATCATTGGCTCTGTTAACGTGATTCACTTAACAGATACTTATTCCAATCGTAGTGTCGATTTTGATGAGCTTGATTTCCCTGTATCAAATAGAGGAATCAGAGTGAGTTCCAGAGGTCTGGGATATAGAGGAAGACGTGGATATCCCCGAAGCCACTATTCCAATTCTACCCCTGCCAGAACTGTGTATGCATCAGAAACTCGTGGCAGAGCCCGTCAGCGGGCTCAACAAGAACAAGAAAATTCTTCCACCAATAGCAGATTCAGTCCTGGCATAGTTATTCTGGATGATCAGTTGGAGGTTCCACCTTCATCCTCTCAGAAAGTAAATAGACCTATTCGGTCAAATCTTCCAAAGCTGGGGGTATTTCCAACTCCTACCCCGATATAGGAAGCATCTACATCCAAAGCATAAACTTCTATGGTACCTACGAAACCTCATGTTCCAATTGGGAAACACAGACCTTTGGATCAAAAATATGATGTCTTGATGCATTTGTCCTAAGTACCGGCCGAGTTATAAATTTTGGATGCCTTGAATTTAAGAAAGGATCTTAGAGAGGCACTCATTGAGGCCTTGTCGAGTCCTCGGGAATTTGAAACCAAAATTGCTACAGCTGAAGTATACCATGTAGAGAATGGTCCTGTAGATTGCCATGTAGTGATATCATTCATAGATTAAGATGAAGATGATGTCGTGAATGTACATACTAGAACTTTTTATTTATTTGTCAAGGTCAATGGTGTTGACATCCGAAGCGATTTCATTGATAATGGTCCAGGATTCATCCTCATCCCCATTCGTACACTTCATCGATTAGGCCTCATGAAATCTGATTTATCTCCTTCTACTTTGATGTTAAAAGGATATGATAAAAATGAACCAGAAACACTGGGTGAGATTACACTCAGAACTCAGTTTGGATACCTTGAATCCAATTCATATTTCATGGTTGTTGATCATGATATAGCCTTCAATATTTTTCATGGAAGACCTTGGCTACATCAACATGAGACTATCCCTTCATCATACCACAAATGTCTCAAATATTGTTTCAATGGTCAAATTGAAATAGTGTATGGTGATAAGTCCCCCTTCAAAACATGTTAATCTCAATATATTGTGGAATAATTGTATCACATGAAGGGTAAAGAGAAATCCACAACAAGGGAGGTTACCAAAGTTAATGCTCCATATGGTTTGGAAAAGATTCCAGTAAACCCATTCACACATGTGAGTATAGATTATGTGTTTATTATCAGTGAAATTGACAGGATATACCGAAATCCAAATACTCTTATGGATACTTCCATAATGTAAATTATGGAAATCAAGCCAGACAGCATGGGAGAAAGTGGTGATTCACCAAGCAATGATGAAAGCTCAAATTGAGATGTCTTCATTTCATCCGCTAAAATCCCGAAAGTCTATACTTCACCAACCAGGCCAGTAGAAGTTATAGTAATGTCAGAGGTGAACAATGATTTAGATTCTAAATCCATCATCTCCTATTTATTACCAAAGGAAGACCCTTCATCATCAATTGGGTTAGAAATGGAATCCTCTTCTTCAAGATGTTCAAATTTTAACATCTCTCTTGATCATAGCAATTATGCTTCATCATCTAAAATGCAAGTAGAAATAGAAGAAATAACACATATTAAAGAAGAAGAGGAAGATCTCAAGGATGATCCTCTAACATTTGAAGAGGGTATCTCTACCACTGTGGATGAACTAAGAGAAATAAATAAGGGTACAAAAGAATATCCACGTCCCACTTTAATTAGTGCGACCATGACTCTTGAAGATCAAGAAATGTATATTTCATTTTTGAAGCAAAATGAAGATATATTTTCTTGGAACTATATCAAAATGCCATGCCTTGATCATGATGTTTCTACTAATCGTTTGGGTTTGCCAGAAGAACATAGAGGATTCAAGCAAGCTATAAGAAGAACACACCCAACTTATTCTTACAAAATTAAAGCTGAAGTGGATAAGATTATCAAAGATAAATTTATAAGAGAAGTTCAATATCCCAAATGGTTAGCTAATATTGTCCTTGTGAAAAAGAAGAACGATAAATTAGAGTTTTCATTGATTTTAGAAATCTTAATCGGCATTGTCCTAAGGATGATTTTCCAGTTCCGATTATAGATCACTTAATCGATGAAACAACTGGATATGAAGCACTTTCCTTCATGGATGGATATTTCAGGTATAATCATATCTGAATGGCTCTAAAAGATGAGGAATCTATAGCCTTCAGAGCCCCTCATGGTGTGTTTTGCTATCGGGTAATGCCCTTTGGCATTAAGAATGCAGGTGCAACATATCAGTGTGCCATGCATCGTATCTTCAAACCCTTTTTAGGGAAGTTTGTTGAATTTTATGTGGATGATTTTATGGTTGAATCCAGGCAACGTTCTAATCACTTGTCTGATTTTGATGTCATATTAAACAAACATTGAAAACACAATTTGAAGATGACCCCCTTAAAATGTGATTTTGGGGTAACCTAAGGAAAATTTCTTGGCTTTCTTGTACGCCATCATGGTATCGAAGTCAATCCTGAGAAGAAAAAGTCAATCCTTGGTATGTCACCTCCTCGAAATTTGAAATAATTTACAGTAATTCAAGGAAACTTAGCCTATATTCGGCGTTTCATCGCCAATTTGGTTGGAAAAAGTTTACCCTTCAGCAAATTGATGAAGAAGGGAGTCACATACCAGTAGACTGAAGAATGTCAAGAAGCATTCGATATTATTAAGAAATAACTCTTGATTCGACCAGTATTAATGCCACCTGTTGAAGGATGTCCACTTATTATTTATGTGACAACTTTAGAGAGATCATTGGGTGCCTTCGTTGCCCCGAATCATGATTCTGGGAATGAAAACAACCTCTACTATCTCAGTTGGACTATTCATGGAGTAGAAACCCGATATTCAGGTATTGAGAAGTGTTGCCTAGCATTAATCTTTGTAGTTCATGAGTTGGGACACTACCTACAACATCATGAGGTCTAATTGGTATCTCTTAATAACCCGCTCAAATTTATCCTTAGTCGTCCAATGCTTATAGAACGTCTAGAAAGGTGGGCAGTTATTTTGCAGCAATTTGATATCTAGTATGTGTCTCAAAAGGAAATAAAGGGTCAAGCTCTGGCTGATTTCCTTGCTGAAAATATTTCAGTAGAAGATGCATCATTAGATATTGAACTTCCTGATGAAGAAGTATTCTCTATTAAATATAATCTTCAAACATGTGAAATTTACTTTGATGGTGCTTTTATAAGTCCAACAGGGAAGAAAATGGAGGATCCTAAATTCAAAAAAATTGGGTTAGGAATTGTGTTCATTTCCTCGGAAAAGGAAGTTCTACCTTATTCCTTCTTATTGTTGGAAGTAGGTACAAATAATTAAGTAGAATACCAAGCTCTCATCGTAGGATTGGTGTTGGCGCTTCAAGAACAAGTGAATCACTTGAAGGTGAAAGGTGATTCAGACTTGGTAATCAAATATGTCAATGGGGATTATTCCATCAGAAAAGAAGAGTTAATCCCTTTGTATGATTACGTCATAGAGTTAATGGTGGAATTTACTACGGAACTGACATTTTCTTATGTCCCGGGGTCACAAAATGCTCAAGTTGATGGACTGGCTAATATAGCCACAGCTCTAGAAGATCCAAATTGGGACGAGACCATCATCAGTATTTCCCACCGTCATACAATTTCACCTTTTGTTCAAACCATAATAGAGGCAATCAATTAAATTAGTCCCATTTCTGAACCATATGGTCATACTATAGGATTAATGACACATATTAGGGAATACCGTCAAAATGGAACACTTACACCTGATAGAGATGGGGAAAAAATCCGGTGATGTGTGGTCAATTTTACTCTTTATGACAGCCCCGATCATCTAGAAAAAATTATCTACAAAAGAGGTTTTGATGGGGTTCTCTTCATATGCATTGATGGTGAAGTGACAATGGTTGTCATGAAAGAAGTGCATGCAGGAGTCTGTGGTGCCCATCAATCTGGACATAGATATCTGAACAAATTCGAAGACTTTGATACTTTTGGACTTCAATGATACAGGATTGTGTTGATTTCACAAAGAAGTGTCATTCTTTCCAAGTATGTGCCAACTTCATTCATCAACCTCCAGAGTTTCTTCATACAACTAAATACTCATGTTCATTTTCCACATGGGGAAGGAATGTGGTAGGACCTTACCCTTCAGCTACAACCAAGCAGTTTATGTATATTCTTAATGCTACTGACTTCTTTTCCAAATGGGTAGGGGAAATACCTTTCTAATAAGTTAGTTATAAAAGCATTTTAGCTTCATCAAGTCTAACATCGTTACAAGATTTGGTGTCCCTCATACCATATTGATGGACAATGCAACCAACTTCTCTGCATCTGAGATAAAGAGGTTGTATCAAGAATACAACATCATATCCAACCATTCATCTCAGTATCATGAAGTGGCCATTGGCCAGATAGAAGCCTTCAATAAGACTCTTTCAAATATACTGCAAAAGATGGTGGATAATGATAAGAATTCATGGCCTGATAAACTCTTTCATGATTTATGGGATTATTGAACCACCACCCACACTGCAATGCAGTCAACTCAATATTAATTGGTATATGGAACAGAATCAGTCTTTCCCATTGAAGTTCAATTAACTTTGCTCAGAGTATCCATTTTTGATAATTAATCTACAGATACACAATATCAAAAGAGATTGGATGAATTGTAACAATTAGATGAGAAACTATTGTGCACCCTGTACCACTTGGAAGTCTATCAGAATCGAATAGCACAAGATTTCAACAAAAAAGTTCATCTTCGTTAATTCATTCAGGTAGAATTGGTATTGGTTCTTAGAACTCCCATGATACATGGAAAGAAACCTCCAAAACTTGAACCAAAATGGGAAGGACCTTACTCAATAGATAAGGTCTACTCCAATGGAGTTTATTCTTTAATCTCAATGGATGGGGAACTCATCATGACTCCAACCAATGCTAGATTTCTGAAGAAGTATTTTGTGTAACACAAATTCCCTTTCATCCAACAAGATTTTAAACTATAAAAAAATCACTAATACGTCCAACATGATGTTAAACTGTGTCCCCCTTTGTCCTTGCTAGAAGACATTAAACTGCATAGTCCCTTATGTCCCTCAAGACATTAAACTGCATAACCATCGGTCAATGCATATAACCTTAAACTATTCACACTTTCTTCCAACATGAAATTAAACTATATTGTCCCTTTTCATCCAGCATGATGTTAAAATGTGACGTCCTAGCTACATGATGATAAACTATATAGCACTCGTCCTTGCTATACGACATTAAACTATACATCCCTTATTTTGTCCTTACTACACGACATTAAACTGCACAGTCCCTTATATGTCCTACATGACATTAAACTGTGCATTGTTAGGGTTATTGATACCTCTTGTTTCTCACACCGAGTATGACTCACGTGATCTTAGAGTAAAGTTCAACCATAACATCCTCTCTAGGCCGCTAACCATGCATAAGTACCAACACCATTTTTAGGTCATTGTTCTCAAAAAACAACTTGATCACCAATTCATTCTTCAATTGAACAACGTGGACTTTGATCCTTGCCTTATAGACTGGGTAAGTAGGAAACCTCCCAAGGTTCAATATCAAAACCAATCTATTCACATCGGTTCACCTTCATCTCATATGATGTCAATTCATGAAGCCACCCCCAGAATCAATATCTTCATATTAGTTTACCTTTTCCCTTTCTATATGACATTAAACTATACATCACTTTTGTCCTGTACGACAATAAACTACAAAATTCTTTGACACCCTCACCTGAGAGGGAATCATTATTTATATTGATCTCTAATCATGTTATATTCCAAGACTATGTGCATACATGGCAATTCACAAACCTTTTATCTTGGGTCAAACCATCATTGCACTAAAGTCCCCTTTCACCCTTCACTTGTACGAACCAAATCTGTACAGAGGGTATTTCAAGAACTACGTGCGGCTTGATTCCCATACTTATGGGATACGTAGGAATGTTCAAGTGTCCCTCGAACCGAACCCCAAGTCTTTGAGCCTAACCCCAAATTCCAATTTCAGTCCCTTGGCTGAAAATTCCCCCTATGAAAACATGAATGTAGTATGAAAACCCTGGTCTTCATTCACATTAGGTTTATAAAACACACACTGTGTATTAATTATTATGGTCCGAGTTCTATGACCCTAAACTAAGATCCTCCACAAATTCGTCCCACATGATGTTAAACTATATTTCAAGAACTACTTATGGCTTGATTCCCATACTTATGGGATACGTAGTGAAGTTCAGCATTTCAATTCAGGACCCAGACACAACATGATTATGGTTAGCATTGGTATAGGTATCTCTTTCATGATTGGAAAATACCCATTTTCATGTGTCATAATCCTAACCTTAAATACTTCTAGATCTCCATAACCATTTTCTTGACTTTTGGTCACAAAATTTTTGATACATGAGAGTTCTTTTGCCTGACTATGTAGCACGTACCCTTAGGCGGCCTTGCATAAACAACCTACATAATGGACCTGTCAGCCAAAAGATGGTATTATTTGACTATGAAGTCAATGACCTTACGTGGCCCTGTATAATTCAACCCCATAACGGGTTTGTTAAATAATGGTAACTTCATTATTGGGAAGAAAAGCTCTTTTGTCCTTAGTTGTCTTAACGATAATATGTATGGATCAGTATAAATATATATCCTGAACATATTTATCTGAAAGTATTCAAGTATATGGTTTATATTTTCCTTCCCTACGTTTGTGTTAGACCATCTCAAGAGTTACATTCATCCAGTTCTTAGACAATCTTGATTGAAAATATCTTCTCTATATTCAAGTACCTCTCTCCATACAGCAGACTCTATGCTTTGAAAAATTTGAATGTCCATAAACTTTCAATGGATTTTCAGCAGTTGAAAAGTAAATTTATGAGGTTTCTTTTCCCTGACTATGCAGCACGTGCCCTTCGGTAGCCTTGCATAAGTAGTCTACATAACAGACCTGTCATCCAAACGATGCTATTATTTGACTATGCAGCCAATGCCCCTAAGCAGCCCTGCATAATTCAACCCCCTAATGGGTTTGTTAAATAATTGTAACTTCACACTTAGGAAATACTTCTTCTAATGCCTATTAGTCCTTTTTCATATCATTCCTCAGATTCAAAATTTATTAAGTCATAGTTTACATATTTTTCATCATACTTGAGTGTCGTAATATTTTTTCACATAAATTGTTGAGGAATTGATTCAATTTTAATCCATTCAGTCAAAGCTATTTCGACCTTAAAAATTATCCTTTTTATGACCAATGTGCATGAATTTAAACATCCCACAAAAGACAATGGGACTCGGAAAAAAATCATGTCCCCGCTCACTAAACATACATTTTTTTATGATTTTAGGTAATATTGTGCAATGAAAAGATTCAAAGTTTGTAGGGTTATTTATAATAATCCTAGAAAAAATCAAACTATGATTACTAGGCCCAGTGTCTTAGGTAAAAATTTAAAGCAGGTATCACCGTGTAGGTAAAAATATTTCTGCAGTAGCGCGACATAAACAGAGGTATTGAAATTGTGGAAAATCAGCAACCTGTGCGGAGAGAGCTCGAACTGTTCAAAGCCGGGTGCTTTACGCGAGAATGGTCGCATATTTTTAAGCCAAGCTGCACCCCTACGCACCGAATCCTCCGCACCTCTCACCTACGCACCACTATCTGCATGCCCAAAACATTCATGCCACCCTTCCTTGGTTGTCTTCTTTACCTCAGAGTCACATCCTCGTTCCTTTCAGATCCAACTCTAAGGGGGGACTTTTGTTGATGCTCCTTTCCTTCAAAGAGTCTAACGACTAAAAAGGGGAATACCTTAGCATAAAAAGATTCATCCTTTGAAGAAACATCAAAAATTGACAAAGGCATGAAGAAGGATTTGGTTAAGAATGGGCCGCGCAGGTTTCATCATGGTCGTGCAGGTCACCTGCGCGCCCTATCTGATTTTCGTCCAAGGTCTTCAGAAGCCTATAAATACACATTGTGGGCCCCCCATTTCATGAATGAAAAATTCAAAAATCCATATTTAATCTTCTGGTGCCCTAGTCTCTTCTGGAAGTCTTCCGAACACTTATATGGTAATTTATTACCAAGAATGGAAGATCTAAACAAGGGAAAAAAGGCCTAAGTGTTGAAATTTATCAACACCTGCACGCCTAGGTGTTTTAACCCTTAAGGGAAGTAGACACACCTGCGCGCCGCCTTATCCCTTCACCAGAACATGTGCGCCACTCTTTTAGAATCCCCTAGGGATAATACTAAGGGCTTGAGCCAAGCCTCGACCAAGTATTGTCCTATGGGTTGACTGTCGTGCAAGAACCTATGTGTCACGCTAGTTTACCTACGCGACCAGGACCGACGCTCCCACGCAGGACCTGCGTGCCTACTTCTTTTTGGGTGCCCCACCTACCTATCCACCTCTCCTATTCAAGATTAAACCTTCAAACCCCTCTTCAAAGCCATTTTTTTCATGGTTCCCTTGTTGGACTCCTTGTCTGAAAGGAATTCTGTGGAATATCTCTTAAATACCTAGTGATTTACATATCTGTATGTCACTAAGGTTAGAGATTTCATTCATTCAACCTAATCCTTTATGTCGAGAGGATCTTTAACATAGGCCTCCTTTTCAGGAGTAAGCCCCAGTACATGTTCTCTTAACCTGGGCATCCTCCTTAGGTGTAAGCCCCAAGTCCCCTATTCATGGGCCTCCTTCTCAGGAATAAGCCCCAGTTATCAAGTTCCCTTAATTTTGGTCATCCTATTTATGAGTAATCCCCAAGTTCCCAAATATGGGCATCCTCCTCCGGAGTAAGCCCCAAGTTCCAAATCCCCTTAACCTAGGCCTCCTCCTTATGAGTAATCCCCAGTCATAATTCCCTTTAACCTGGGCCTCCTCTTTTGGAGTAAGCCCCATTTCTCAAGTTCCTTAACATGGGCCTCCGTCTCAGGAATAATCCCCAATCATAATTTATCTTAACTAGTCTTAATTTCTTTCGATTTGAACTTCCTTCTCAAGAATAAAACCAAAATCATAATACCCCTCTAATTTGTGAATCCTTCTCAGGATTAAGTCCTAAGTTAAGAATCCAAATTTCCATAAAGTACAAATACCTTTATGGACCCTGTTCTGGGGTTTCTTCCCTGAATTAAATCCTAATCTTCATCTATTTGGGCCGTCATACATACATAAGCCCCACATCATTTCTTATGATTGCATCTTTCATGGCATAATCAGCTAGTTTTACCAATGCCTCTTGTTTCTCAAACCGAGCATGACTCACGTGAGCGTAGAGCGTAAAAATAATTATGAAATCTTTCTTTGAGCCAACAATCATGCATAAACCTCATAATTATTTACTCGAACTATGTGGGTTTTGATTCCTTATTTAAACTAGGATACGTAGGTAGCCCATCTGCAGGTACGATCCCAACTCTGAAATAATCCATGTCCTTCAAAATGAAAATAAACTTCATGTTCCCCATTGAGTGGATTTAAAACCAGTATGGTAATCATAATGTCCAAGAGGTTTATATATAATGTGTCAAAGGATACCATTGACTAAGAATCTCTAACAAATACAGATGATTCTCTATCGATGAAGAACCTCGAATACATATAAAAGATTCTCTAAATCTCATACATAATAATCAATGATTGCCATATCTAAGGGAATGCTTATTTTCATATTTGGTAATTTAATAAGGATTCACGAACATAACTTAAATATATAAAGAGTGTCCCAGAGTAGACAATAATTCCCCCAAAGAAGGTGTGATCAGTCCGACCTCTCATCCTCTCGACCAATGAAAATTCTTAAGTCTCATCAGTTCACAACTAATAAGCACCTACCTTTGTAAAGTAGGTCCAAATGGATATAGAATCATTGGATATTTCCGGTTCTATGAACAAACCCGTTAGAAACCGCTTGGAATGTTTAAACCTTAAATAATCTAGGTCATCCACATTTCCAGAGGAAACAAGGGTATAGGGTATAGGGTTTTGGGTGTAGGTTTTACGGTTTAGAGTGTTGGGGATCTCTTTTTGGCTCTATGACTAATTTTTATGGTTTAGGAAGTAAGGTTTTGGGTTCAGGGCATATACATTAGTTTTTACGGTGATGGTTATAGTGTATAGGGTTAAATGTTTAGGGTTTAGAATGTATGGTATATGGTTTGAGGTATTAAAGGGTTTTTAGTGTTTTTTTGGTTTTTTGGGGTTTTAATGTTTTCTGGGATTTTATGGTTATTTGTTTTTTAGGGTTTTAGGTTATTTATTTTTTTACCATTCTTATTATCTTTAGGTTTTTCGGGGTTTTGGGGGTTCTAATGGGTTTTGGGGTTTTTACATTTATAAATAAATTTTAGGGGTTTTAGTGGGTTTTTTGGGTTTTGGAGGGGTTTTACGGTTATATAAGTTTAGTAAGTAGTATTAAAGAGTATTTAAGAGTTTTAGGGTTTTAGGGGTTTTTTATGTTTTAGGGTTTTTAGGGGTTTAAGGGTATTTTATGGGTTTAGGGTATTTTCAATTTTTTAATGTTCATTACGTGTTTTTAGGGTTTATATATTTTAGGTTTTTTTAGTTTTTTAGGGTTTTAAATGGGGTTTTTAGTGTTTTTAAGGTTTTAATGGTTTCCCCAAGGATTTATGGTTTTACGAATTTTTTAGGGTTTTAGGGTTTTTAGTGATTTTACATGTTTTTTGGGATATTATGATCTTTTAGGATTTTTAGGGGTTTCAGTGATTACTAGGCCTTTTATGGGTTTTAATGTATTAGGGTATTTTTAAAATTAGGAATTATAATTTTTGACTATTTTTTGGGTGAATTAGTTTTAACTGTTTTTTATAAATTTTTAGGGTTTTTATGTTTTTAGGGTTGTTTTAGGGTTTTGAAGGGTTTTTAGGGTTTTTATGGTGTTTTAGTGTTTTTAAGGGTATTTATTTTTTAGGTTTTTCATGTTATCATGATTTTTCAGAGTTTTTATGTTGTTTAAGTGTATTAAGAGTCTTCTAGGGTTTTTAATATTTTTAGGTTTTTAGTGTTTTTAGGTTTTTATAGGATTTATAATATTTTAGGATCTTCTTGTGGTTTTAAGGTCTTTTAGGGTTTCTAAGGGTTTTTATAGAGTCTTAGGGTTTTAGTGGGTTTTATGGGTATTTAAGGATTTTGGGGGTTTTATGGGTATTTAAGGATTTTAGGGGTTTTTGGTTCATTGATGTTTTTAGAAGGTTTTAGGGTTTTTAGGGGTTTTTTAAATTTTAGGGATTTTTTTGGCTTTTAGGGTTTTCATGTTTTAGGGTTTTTTGGTTTTGAGGTTTTGGGGTATTTGTTTTGTTTTTTTTGGATTTTTAGGGGCGTTTTGGGGTATTGTGGGTTTTTTGGGGCTTTTTAGATTTTAGGTGGTTTTGGAGATTTTTAAGGGTTTTAGGCTTTTTTGCGGGTTTTAGTATGTTTTATAGTTTCAGGGGTTTCTTGGGATTTTATTATTTATTTTATTGTTTTAGGGTTTTAGGGGTTTTAGTTTATTCTAGGTTTTTATTGTTTTGTTACAGTTTTAGAGATTTTTTTTCTATTTTTAGGGTTTTGGGCCTTTTTACAGTTTTTAGGGTCTTTTAATGTTATTAAGATTTTTCAAGTCTTTTATGGTTTTTAGGAAATTTTACGGTTTTATGTCCAGTTAGGGTCTTTAAGTTTTTCATGATATTTTAGTGTTTATTTAGGGTTTTTAGTGTATTTAATGGTGTTTAGAGGGGTTTGGGGTTCTGGGGGGTATTGGGGTTTTCCACGTCTTTTAATAGTTTTTTTTATTAGGGGATTTTAAGGTCCTTTATATATTTTTTTCAGTTTTTTAGTGGTTTTAGGGAAACTTTATGGGTTTTAGCATCTATAGGGGTTTTGGGGTTTTTAGTATTTTTAGGGGTTTTGAAGGAATTTAGGTTTTTAGAAATTTTTTGGGTTTTTAGGTTTTTATAGGTTTGTTACAATTTTTATTGTTTTTAGGGGTTTTATGGTCCTTTAGTATTTTAGGTTTTTCGGTTTGTTTGTTATTTTAATGGTTTTATGGTTTTTTATCATGTTTTTTCTTTTTAGAGTTTTTATGGTTTTTATAACTTTTTAGTGTTATAAGGTTAATTTATTGTTTTTATGGGTTTTTGGGTTTTCTTGTGGTTTTTAGAGTTTTTAGTGTTTTAAAAAAATTGAGTGGTTTTATGGTTTTTAGGTTTTATAGGGGTTTCTAGGATTATTTGGGGTTGTTAGGGTTTCTTAGGATTTTGGGGTGTTTAGGTGTTTTTAGGTATTTTGGATTATTTTGGTGTTTTTTGGATTTTTATGGGGTTTATAATTTTTATGTATCTATGTGGTTTTTAGGTGTTTTATGGGTTATTATGGTTTATTTTCTTTTTAAGGTTTTTCTTAGTTTTTATAGTGTATTTTAGGGTTTTTACGATTCTTTTGGGTTTTTAGGGTTTTTACAGTTTTTAAGGATTCTATGGTTATATTGGATTTAATTATTTTTAAGGGTTTTATTATTTTTTAAATGTTTTGAATGTATTTTAGGGTTTTTTATTTTTTTAGTATTTTAGGGGTTTAATGGGTTTTTAGTGTCTTTAGGTCTTACTTTTTTTATTAATTTAAATATATTTTTTTTGCGTTTTAGTTTTTTTTATGATATTAAGGGTTATTTGAGATTTTATGGTTTTTAGGGGTTTTATGTTATTATGGTTTTAGTTTTTTTTACTTTAATGTGGTTTTAGGATTTTTTTGTTTTTTGAGGTTTTAGGTGTTTTTTGGGTTTTTAGGGGGTTTAAAGATTTTTATTGATATTTGGGGTTTTGGGGTTTTAAGGGTTTTCATGATTTATAAGGAAAAGTAGGCGTAGGAACAGGCTATTCCATGCCCCCAAAATTTAATAGAGAAAATAAAAATCAAACAAGAGAGGGTTGGGTTTAATCAACCCACACAAAAACACCCTAGTGGGGTGTCCGTGTTTTTTAGGATTGTTTTTGGGGTTTGTAGGTGTTTTTGGTTTTTAGGGTTTTTAGATTTTCGAGGGTTTTTAGTTTTTATGTTATTTATGGTGTTTAAGGGGTTTCTAGAGTATTTTATGTGTTTTATAGGGGTTTTAGGTTATTTTAGGGGTTGGGGGTATGCTACATTATTTAGTGTTATTAGGCTCTAAGGGGTTTTACAGTTTTTGGTCCTTTTGGGGATTTTATGGTTCGTTTAGGTTTTCTTGTGTGTTAAATTTTTTTTATGATTTTTTTGTGTGTTTAGGGTCTTCTAGGGTTTTTATGGTTTCTTGGTTTTTTTTGTTTTTATGGATTTTAGGGGTTTTAGGGTTTTTTAGGGGTTTAAAGGGGTTTTTTGGTTTTTTGGTTCTTAGGATTTTCTTAGGGTTTTTAGCGATTTTAAGGGTTATTAAGGATTTTTTGTCTTCTAGTTCTTCAAAATTTTTTGTGATTTGTTTATTTTTTAGAGATTTTTCTTGTTTTTTAGTTGGTATAGGGTTTTTTTGTGGTTTTTATGTTATTTAGGGTTTTAGGGGTTTTATAGTTTTTAGGGGTTTTAAATATATTATTAGAGTTTTTTTTCTTTTAGGGTTCTTAGGTTTTAAGGGGTTTAGTGTATTTGTGGTGTTCTTAGAGGTTTTTATTGGATTTAAGGGTTTTAAAGTTGTTTGGGGGTTTGGAGGAATTTTGTGTTTTTAGTGATTTCAGGGGTTTGTGGTATTATAAGTTTTTTTTGGGTTTTGGTGGCTTTTAGGGGATTTTTAGGGTTTTAGGGGATTAGGGTTTTTAGGGGTTTTGAGGGATGTAGGATTTTTTAGGGTTTTTAGGGTTTTAGGGATTATTTTTAGTTTTCAATGTTGTTAGGGGTTTTTGGGTTTAATTTTTTTTGGTTCGATAGATCTTTTAAGTTTGTTTCTGGTGTTTTATGGTTTCTAGAGGTTTTATGGCTATTTTAGAGTTTTTGGGTTATTTTATGGTTTTTTGGGTTTTAGGGGGTTTTGGGGGTTTTTGGAGTTTTGTAGGGTTTTAAAGGTTTCACATTATTTTTATGTTTTTATGATTTTTAGGGGGTTAGGGTTTTCATGGTGTTTTGAGGGTTTGTAGGGTGTTTTTAGGGTTTTTATGATCTTTTTTGACTTTTTGGGATTTCCTATGGTTTATAGGGGTTTTGGGATTTCATTAGGATTTTAGGGGATTTAATACTAATTTTAGGGGTTTTTTTTCGGTAATTTTGGTTTTTAGAGTTTTTAATTTCTTTTTGTATTTAGTCATTTTAAATTTTTAGAGTTTTCAAAAGGATTTTAGTGTTTTTGTGTTTTTTGGAAATTTTAGGGTGTTTAAGGGTTTTTTGAAGAGTATTAGGGGTTTTGGGTTTTTTAGGGTTCTAATAGATTTTAGTGTTTTTATGATTTTAGTGTTTAAGGCTATTAAGGATTCTTGAGGCGATTTAGGCGTTTTAGGAATTTTTAGGATTTTTTAGGGTTTTAGAATTTTTATGGTTTTGGGGGGGTTCTACGAATTTTTGGTGGTTTAATGGGATTTTAATGTATTATAGGGGTATTAGAGACTTTTAGGGATTAATATGGGGTTAATGTCTTTTAAGTGTTCTGGGGGTTTTGAAAGTACATTATTTATTTGTACTTTATTGTGGGGATTTTTATCATTTTTATGTTTTTCAAGCGGTTTTAGGTTCTCTTAGGGGGTGTTTTATGTTTTTTAGGGTTTTAGGGGTTTTAGGATTTGTAGTGGTGTTGTAGGTTTAAGTGTTTTTATAGTTTTAGGGGGTTTTTATGATACCTAGGGTTTTTATATGTTTTTTATGGATTAATGTTTCTAGGGTTGTCTGTTATCTTTTATTGTTTTGGGTGTTAGGGTTCTTATTGTTTTTATTTTTTAAGGTTTTTAAGGATTTTAGGGGTTTTTTGGGGGGTTTTTTGAGGTTTTATGGTTTTTATGTTTTAGGTGTTATTAGGGTTTTAGGGTTATTAGCAGTTTTTAGGGTTCTTTTGCTTTACATATGTCATTAGGATTTTGAGGTTTGTTTTAGTGTAATTTTGGGTTTTAAGTGTTTTTTTTATTTTTGATGGTGTAAAAAGGCCTTTTAGGGTTTCCTTTTATTTTTAGTACTTTAAGGTTTTTTTGGTTTTTATGTATTTATGGGGTTTTTTGGGGTTTTAGGTGTATTAAGGGTTTTTTGGGCTTTTTAGTGTTTTTATGATTTTTAGTTGTTTTTTGGTTTTTAGGGTATTTTGGTGGTTTTAATGTTTTTAGGGATTTTGGTGGTTTTAAATGTTTTTTAGGTTTTTAATGGGGTTTTGGGTTTTTGGGTTGTTTTTAGGGGTATTAATGTATTTAGGAGTTTTATTAGGTTTTCTGGGTTTTGGATTTTTAGGGACTTTTATGGTTTTTAGCAAATTTTATGGTTTTTATTATATTTTAGGATATCTTAGGATTTTGTGAGTATTGCTGGTTTTTAACAGTTTTGAGGTATTTTAGGGTTTCTATATTTTTTTATATTCTTATAGATTTTTTTTATTTTTCAGGCTTTTTGGGGTATTAAGGGTTTTAGGATTATTATTGGTTTTTAATTTTTTTTATTTTAGGGTTTTTTAGAATCTTAATGTTTTTCAGGTTTTTAGGATTTTTAGGGTCTTTTATATTTGTTATATGTTTTATGTTTTTTTACAATTTCTAGTGTTTTGAGGTCTTTTGATGCTTTTAAGGGTTTTAGGGTCTTTTAGAGATTTTAGGGTATGTTTTGGTTTTTTAGTTTTCATTGGGATTTTAGAGGTTTTAGGATTTTATAGGATATTTTGTTATCTTTTAGGATGTTTAGGATCTTATAGGGATTTTAGGTGGTTTGAGGATTTTACAAATTATATTTAGGGTTTTCTGTGATTGTAGTTTCTTCTTGGGGTTTTGTAGAGTTTTTAGTGTTTTTAGAGTTTTTATGTGTTTTGGGGGTTTTAGGGATTTTAGGGTATTTTAGGATCCTTTATTTTTTTTGGGATTTTAGGGTCATTTATGGTTTTTATGTTATTTACGATTTCTAGGGTTTTAGGGGTTTTAGTGTGTTTTTAAGGGTTTTAATGTTTTGGTGTCTTTATGGTTTATTATAGTTTTGTATATTTTTAAGATTTTAGGTTTTTAGGGGTTTTAGAGGTTTTGTGGTTATTTTAGAGGGGTTTAGGGTCATTTTAGGGGTTTAAATTTTTCGGTTTGAGTTTTGTACAGGGTTTTAAATGTTTGTATGGTTTTTTATGTTTTTTTTAATTTTATAATTGTTTTAGGTTGTTTCAAGACTCCTTTAGGGTTTTATCTGTATCTTAGAGGTTATTATTTTTACGGGTTTTTAGGATTTTCATAGGTTTTTAGGGGGTCATATGGGTTTTTATGTTTTTGGGTTTTTAGGGTTGTAGAGTATATTAAGGTCATTTAGGGATGTTATAGTTTAATATATTTTAGTGGTTGGGTAGGTTTTTTCTAGTCTTTTTTGGGTGGGGTGGGGGGGGGGGGGGTTATTGAATTTAAGGGTTTCTATGTTTTTCAAGGTTTTTTTGATTTTTTCAATTTTTATGTTTTTTATGTATTTTAGGGTTTTAGGGTTCTTAATGTGTTTATAGTTTTGTAGTTTATTTATTATTTATTGGATTTTAATGGCTTTATAATGGCTTAGGTTGTTTTAGGACATCTTAGTTCTTTTTAGTGCTTTTTAGGTGGTTTTATGTGTTTTTTTGGGTTTTAAGTTTTTTGGGGATTTTACGGTATTTATATATTTTTAGTTTTTTTGGGGTTTAAGGATTTTAGGGTATTTTTTGGTATTTTATTGTTTTTAGTGGTTTATAGGGGTTTCAGGTATTTTAAGGGTTTTAAGGGTTTTAGGGTATTTTCGAGGTTTTTAGGGTTTTAGGGTCATTTAGTGGCGTTTATGGTTTTTATGGATTAATAGCTTTTTAAGGATTTTGTACATTTTTATGTTTTTTAGGATTTTATGGGGTTTTTGAGATTTTAGAGGATTTAGGGCATCTTAGGGTTTTGGGGGGTTTTTGGGTTTTAGGGAAATTATTATTATTTTTGTTCTTTAATTTTTGTAGGGGTTTTAGGATTTTTTTTTGTTTTTTTGGTTTTTAGGGGTTTTAGGGTTGGAGGTATTTTTAATGTTTTATGGGTTTATGGTTTGTAGTGGTTTTATGGGATTTAAATACTTTTAGTGTTTTTAGTGTTTTTGGGGTTTTAGGGGTTTAATATGTTTTGAGTAATTTTAGAGGATTTATTAGATTTAGGGTTTTTATCGGGGTTTTACTATTTTTAGGGTTTTGGGGGGTTTAGGGTTTTTTGGGGGATTAATGTTTTTTAGGGTTTTTTCGTTTTTTTGGGTTTTAGTGTTTTTATGATTTTTAGGGTTCTAAGGGATTTTAATCGGTTGTAGGGGTTTTTAGGGTGTTTTAATGTTGTTTTTGGGTTTTTACGGTTTTATGGTCTTTTATTGTCTTTAGGTGAATAGGGTTTTTAGGATCTTTTAGATGTTTTATAGATTTTTAGCAGTGTTAGGATGTTTATTATTTTTTAGTGTTTTTAGAGGGGTTTTAGGGTATTTAGTGTATTTAGTATTTTTTAGTATTTTTTTATTTTATTATAGTTTTTTGGGATTTTTAGGGTTTTAGGGTTTTTTGATTTTATAGTTTTTTGTTATTTAATCATTTTTTACTATTTTGATGTTTTAGGTTTTTTATAATTTTAAGTGTTTTTTGGCCTTTTAATTTTTTAAGGGTTTTAGGGGATTTAACTATTTTTTAGGTTTTATGGTATTTTCATGTTTATCGATTATTTGGGATTTTTTTGGATTTTTCGTGGTTTTATGGATTTTAAGGTTTTAAGGGACATTAAGAGATTTTTTGGTTTTAGGGTTCTTTATGGTTTTAATGAATTTTAGGGTTTTCTGATTATTTATGGGGTTTCAATGTATTTTCATGGTTTTATGGTTTTTATGATGTTTTATGCTCTTTTAATGGGTTTTTTGGGTTTTAGAACATTTTAGGGATTGGGGGGGGGGGGGGTTATCGCCCTTTAGAGTTTTTAGGGGTTTTAGGGTCCTTCAGGGGATTTAGGGGTTTTATGGGGTTTTATGGGGTTTTTTAGGGTTTGTAGGTTTTTTAGTGTTTTGGGGAATTTCAAACATCTTGTAGGATCATCATGGGGTTTTTGGAATTTTGTAGGGTTTTTAGTATTTTAGGGGTTTTTACTGATTTTAAGGTTTGGTTGTTTTTAGGGTTTCTTATAGTTTTATGGTGTTTTAGTGGTTTTAGTTTTTCTAAGGGTATATTAGTATTTTTTAGGGTTTTAGAAGATTTATATGTTTGTTGGGGTTTTTGGGTTTCTTTAGGGGCTCAGATTTTTTAATGATGTCTTAGGGTATTTTTGTTTTTATAGATTTTATCTTTTTTGGGGTTTTGTAGTTTTTAGCATTCTAATAGTGGTCTCATGTTTTTAAGTGGGTTTCACTGTATTTTAGGGCCTTTTTGTTTTTTTATTTTTATTTTTTAGTATTTTTAGGTTTTTTATGGTTTTTAGGTGGATTTAGGATTTTAGGGTTTTGGGGTTTTATAAGGTTTGAGGTTGTTTTAGATTATTGGGGTTTTTAGGTTTTTGACAGTTTTTAGGGTTATATTGTTTTTAGGGATTTTATGGTTTTTAGGGGTTTTAATATATTTAGGATTTTTAGTTCCTTTTATGGTATTTTAGGGGTTTTAAGATATTTTAGTGTTTTAGGGTATTTTATGGGTTTTAGTGGGATTTTATGGACATGTATGGGTTTTTAAGGGTTTTTAGGGTCTTTTAGTGTTTCTTAATAGTGTTGTTGGGTTTTTAGAGATTTATGGTCTTTCATGTTTTTAAGGCTCTTTAGGTTATTTTAGGGGTGTTTTAGGTGTTGCAGTAGTTTTTTTGGGGGGGGGGGGGGGTTAGGTTTTTAAGGGTTTTTAGGAATATTTTGTGGTTTTAGGGTTTTTATGTTATTGTTATGGTTTTTTTGAGGGTTTTGGGGTTTTTTACAATATTTAAAATGTTATAGGGGTTTTTAGGGTTTTTACGGGTCTAGGATTTGTAAGTGTTTTTAGGGGTTCTGGGGTATTTTGGGTTGTTGGGTTTTTTTTGGGGATTTTATGGGTTTTAGGGTGCTTGGTGGTTTTTAGGGATTTTAGAGGTTTTTAGGGATTTTGGGGTCTTTCCATGTATTTTGGGTTTTTTGGGGTGTTTAATGAATTTTAGGGGTTTATTTTTTTTTTGGGTTCCTGGGTATTTATCAATTTAAGGGTTTTTAGGGTTTTTTTGTTTTTATCATTTTTTCATTTTTAATGATTCTAGGGTTTTATGGTTTTTTAGGGATTTTAAGGATTTTTATGGTCTTCAAATATTATTTTAGTGAATTTAGTATTTTTGGGGTTTTAAGGGGTTTTATTATTCTTAGGGGTTTTTTGGGTTTTTTGTTTTTTTTACGTTTTCTTGGGTTTTTTGGTTTTAGAGGGTTTTTAGTGTTTTTTTTGGATTTTAGGAGTTTTAGGGATTTTTTTATTTTCTTAAGGTTTCCTAGGTTTTTTTGTTTTTTATAGTTTTTATGCGTTTAAGGGGTTTTAGTGGTTTTTTATTACTTTTAGTGTTTCTTAGGGTTTAATTTATTTTTAGTGTTTTAGGGGTTTTTATGGCTTTAGAGGAATTTTTAGTCCTTTTAAGTTTCTTTTTGGTTTTTTATAAGTTTAGGTTTTTAAAATTTTTTTATGGTGTTTAGAGGAATTTTACGGGTTTTTAGTATTTCTATGGATCCTCATGTTTGGGGTGGGGTGGAAGGGATATTTTGGTAAATTTATGGGTTTTAATTTTTTTAGGGGTTTTAAGGACCTTCTATGAAATTTTTGGGTTTTTATGGATTTTTAGGGATCTTGGAGTTTTATGGATTTTAAGTGTTTTAGAGGTTTTTGGGTATTTCAGTTGGTTTTAGGGTGTTTCAGGGTATATTAATAGTTTTTTAGCATTTTATAAGTGTGTAGTGTTTTAAGGGGATTTTGGTTTTTTGGGTTTTAAGAGTTTTTAGGGTTTTGTTTAGTTTTTAGAGTATTTTTTGGGTGTTTGGTGTTTTAAGGGATATTTATAGTTTTTAAGGACTTTTATGGGTTGTTTTAGGGTGTTAAGTGTTTTTAGAGTTTTAGGTAGTATTTATGGTTTTTTAGGTTTTTTAGGTTTTTAGGGGTTTTAGGGGTTTTTATGGTTTTTATGATTTTAAGGTTATTAGGGGTTTTTTATTTTTTAGGGTTATTAATATTTTCATTGTTTTTTTGTATTTTTTATGTTTTAGTATTTTTTAGGATTTTTAGTGGGGTTGAGGTTTTCGATCTTTTTCGTGTTTTTTGTGTTCTAATGGTTTTTTTGAGTTTTTTGGATTTTTTAATGGTTTTTATGGTTTCTAAAGAGTTTTATGTTTTTTTAGTGTTTTTTAGTTTTTTATGGGTGTATGGGTTTTGAGGTTTTTAGGGGTTTTATGGTTATTTTAGTGTTTTTAATGTTATTTAGTGTTTTAAGGGATTTTACATATTTAAAGGGGTTTTAGGGGTTTCACGTGTTATAGAGGTATTGTGGGTTGTTGGGGGTAGGTTTTTTATGGGCTTTTAGTTATTTTCTTATTTTTTAGGTTGTTTGATGGATTTTATGTTCATCTGGGTATTAATTGTTGTTTTAGGATCTTTTAGGCTTTTTAGGTTATTTAGGGTCTTTCATTTTATTTGAGGGTTTTAGCGACTTTTGGTTGAGTTTAGGGTTTTTATATAAATTTTGGGTTGTTTTCGTGGTTTTATCCTCTTTAGGGGTGTTTTAGGGGTTTTGGAGTTTTTTTGGTATTTTTAGGGTTTTAGAAATTTATAGAATTTTAAAGTATTTTTATCATTTTAAATATTTTTAGGGGTTTTAGGGTTTTTAGTGTTTTTTGTGTTTTTACTATCATTTAAGAGGATTAGGGGTTTTTGGTTTATTTGGGGTTTTTAGGTTTTTATGGAATTTTATCATATAAAGGGTTTTTAGGGTGTTTTGGGGTTTTTACAGGTTTTTGGGTTTTTAGTGTTCTTGGTATCTTTTTTGGATTATTAAGGGTTTTCAGGGTTTATATGAAATTTTTTGAGTTTTTATGGATACTTGTGTGGTGGAGTGGGGTTATGGTTTTTTTGAATGTTTAAAGGTGTTTTAGGATTTTTTATGTGATTAGAGTTTTTAGGGATTTTATGTTTTTAGGGTTTTTATTGTTTTAAGGGTTTATTTAGTTCAATGGTTTTTTTGGGTTTCTAGTAGTATTTAAAATTATTAGGGTTTTGTAGGTTTTTTTTGGTTTTTTATATTTCTATTACTAGTTTTAGGTTTTTTAGGGTTGTTTATGGATTTTAGTGTTTTATGTATTTCTTGGATTTTTAGATTATTTTGGGTTTTTATGTTTTTTTTTGAGATTTTAGGTTCCTTTAGGTGTTTTGGTGTTTTATGTTTTTCAGGATCTTTTCGGGTTTTTAGGGGTTTTAGGGTCTTCACAGGTTTTTTATTTTTTTTTTGTTTTTTTTTGGTATTTATGTTTTTATGTATTTTTTTAGATATCAGGATTTTTATTTTTTTTTAGGATTTTTAAGTTTTTCTGTTAATTTTAGGGTTTTGAGGATTTTTTAGAGTTTTTAAGGGTTTTTATGGGTTTTATGGTATTTACTGTTTTTATGGGATTTTATAGTTTTAAATAATATAATGAGTTTTGAAGGGTTTAATGGGTTTTGGGGTTTTTAATGTTTTTAGGGTTTTAATTGTATTTTAGGGGTTTTTAGAGATTTTATGTGTTTTTAGGGGTTTTAGGATCTTTAAGCGTTTTTACAGGGTTTTAATTTTTTTAAGATATTTCAGGGGTTTTTGGGTTTTTAACCTAGTTTAGGGGTTTTATGCGATTTCAGTAGTTTTCTAAAAAAATCAATATTTTTAAGGTATTATGGGTTTTAATATTTTTTAGGTCCTTTTAAGGATTTTGTATGATTTAAAGGGTATTTCAGGGTCCTTTTGGGTTTAGGGAATTCTTGGGACCTTTACGGTTTTTATTGTCGTTCTGGGTTTTTTTTGGGTATTTAGATTCTTTTAGGGTTCCTTATGGTTATATTAGGGTGACTTATGAATTTTATAAGTTTTTCTAGAGTATTTTGAATTTTCTTAGGGTTTAGGGTTTTAGGTATTTTTATAGTGTTTTGGGGTCTTTAGGGGTTTGGGTTTTTATTTCCTTTTATGTTTTTAAGGGGGTTTTGGGTTATTTTAAGATTGTTTTGGGATATTAAGGGTTTTTATGGTCTTTAAGGGTCTTTTAGAGGGTTTAGGATCTCTTTTTTAGTTTATGGTGTTTTATGGGGTTATAGGGTTTTTAGGGTTTCTTAGGGGATTTAAGTATTATTAGGGATTTTATGGTTTTTTGGTTATTAATGGTGTTTTAGGAATTTTAGGGGTTTTTAGATATTGTAGCGGTCTTTGGGATACATTAGGTGTTCTTAGGTTTCTATTGTTTTTTAGGGGTTTTAGGTTCTTTAGGGGGTTTAGGGTATTTTTTGGGGATTTGATGTTTTTAGTGTTTTTAGGGCAAGGAAGATGCGATGGTCAGGCTAATCCCGACCCCCCCAATTTATATGTGCTTTGGGGTTTTAGCTTTTTTTAATGTTTTTTTTATTTTTCATGGTTTTTCATGGATTTTTAAGGGTTATTAAGGTTTTTAGGGCGTTTTGGTGTTTTTAGGGCTGAGTTATGATTTTTAGAGTTTTCTGTTTTTGGGGTTTTTGCGGGTTTTTATTTTTTTTGGATTTTTAATGTTTTTAGGTTTTTAGTTTACATTTTTTTAGGTTTTGAGAGTTTTAAGGTCTTTTAGAAATTGGATTGGTTTTTAGGATATTTTTTGTTTTAATTTTCAGGATTTTAGTTTATTTTGTGTGGGTTTATGGTTTCAGGGGTTTTACAGGATTTTAGGGGGTTTATGATTTTTTTCAGTTTTAGGGTTTCTAGGTGTTTTAAGGGTTTTAATGTTATTTTTGAGTATTTTAGGGTTTTAATGATTTTTAGGGAGTCTAGGGTTTTAGGGTTTCATTTTTTAGGGTTCTTAGATTTTTAAATGGGGTTTTAGTGTTATTAGGGTTTTAATGGTTTTCTTAGGGATTATCTTAGGTTTTTAGGTTATTTTATTTATTTTCATTATTTTGATGGATTTTTATATTTTTTATGGTATTTGGGTGTTTTTCAGGTTTTACGGTATTTGTGGCATTTATAGAGTGTTTATGTTTTGTTAGGGATTTTATGATTACTGGTTTGTATATAGTTTTAGGGGGTTTAGGGGTTTTAATGGTTTTTTGTGGTTTTATGGTTTTAGGGTAATTATATGATTTAGGGGTTTTAGGTTTTTTATGTTATTTTTAGGGGATATTAGGATTTTAGGGTCTTCTAGGCTCTGTTATGGATTGTTATATTTTTAAAGAGTTTTAGGGATTTTATGGTTTTATAGTGTTTATTAGGGTTTTTTTTGTGGTTTAATAGATTAAGGGTGTGTGTGTGTTTCAGAGGGTGTTATGGGTTTAAAGGTATTTAAGGGGTTTTAATGTTGTTTTCGGAATTTTTAGTGTTTTTAGTGTTTTTATGTGTTTAGTATTTTTAGGGTTTTATGAGTTTTTTAGGGTTTTATGGTTTTTATGGGTTTCAAAAATTGTTGGGGTTTTTAGGGTTCTTAGGAGTTTTTATGTTTTTAGAGGTATTTATAGTTTCAATGGGGTTTTATGAGATTGTAGTAGTTTTTAGGCGTTTTATGGGTTCTTGTGGTTTTACTATATTTAGGGATTTAAGGGATTTTATGGTTTCATTGTCTTTTTTAGGGTATTTAGGATTTTCATAGGTTTTTTAGGTTTTTTATGGGTTTTTAGTTTTTTTATAGTTTTTAGGGTCTTGAGTATTCATTAGGTTTTTTAGATATTTAATGTGTTTGAAGGGGTTTTTGAATTATTTTTTGGGTGTAGTGTTTTGGGGTTTTAGGGTTTATTTGGGTTTTTAGGCTTTTAATGTTTTTCAGGTTATGTTAGGGTTTTTATTTTTTTGAGGTTTTAGTGGTTTTGGATTTTTTAAGGGCATTTAGGAGTTTTATGTTGTTTTAGGGTGTTTTAGGGTTTTTAGTGTTTTTAGTATTTTCATAAATTATAGGGTGTTGAAGGGTTTTTCTATTATTATAGTGTTTTAAAGGTATGCTCGGGTTTTTTTGGGTCTTATATGTTTTTTTTTTTATTTTAGGGTTTTGGGGGGGTTTATGGTCTTTTGAGATATTTTATGTATTTTAATGTTATTTGAAGGGTGTTATTTGGATTTCACGGTTTTCAGAGTTTTAAGGGTTTTTTGGGGTTTATTGTTTTTTAGTGTTTTAGAGGTTTTAATGTTTTTAGGGTTTTGGGGAATTTTTATGATTTTCAGGGTTTTAGGTTTTTTTGGAGTTTTAGGGGTTTTTTGTTTTCTTACTGTATTTTAAGTTTTTTGTTTCTTTTTATGGTTTTTATGGGGGTTTCACGGTTTGTAGTGTTTTATTGTTTTGGGGGGTTGGGGGGGGGTTAGGGTTTTAGGGGGTTTTATGGGTTTTAGGGTTTTATGGTTTTAGGGTTTTAGGGGTTTTGAGAGTTTTTTTAGGGCTTCTTAGAATAATGACCCATACTTTACATACATTGATATTACATAAATATTGAAGAATAATGATTAAAATATATAATAAATCCATGACAAGACCGTATTGGTATAGTTTCTTTAGAAACTGGGAAACATAAACAAGTCGTTCATAAAACATCCCCATTTTCTCTTTCTTATATCATCATAACTAGACAAATTTTTTGCATACCTTAATTAATAACCTTATTCAGGACCTGGGGAAAATAAACATATGAATGGTTATCTCAAATGCTCAATAAGTATAAACAAGAGAAATATCAATAATATCAAAGTCATAAGACATATAAACATAACATTTGGAAGTTTTATTTTGTACTTGAAAGATCGTGATATAATTTCATGGGATAAAAGTTCATAAGAATTAATGTAAATAATCCCATAAGTCATTACATAAGACATGAAGTTTTTTGGAACACACATAACCATATAAAATCAATTCATATTGGTCAAGTCTCAATTCCAAAACCATCATAGCGGATAATTTCCATTATTGAACTAGGTTTACTACCCATTATAGCCTTGTATTACTGAACCAGATATAATTTTCATTCTTTTCTTGTCTATATAATGAGATATAAAATTTTCCCCAGTGCATCAGAGGGAGATATAGGTCCCACCCAACTCATAATGATATAATTTTTATGTGTTCCACAAAAACATAAATCATTCGTCATAGCATTACCCAAGGAACAAAAATGGGTTTCGTAAACATCATTCCATCATAATCCATATAAAATAAATGGATTTCAAAAAATTAATTCCATCATAAACACAATAAATTCA
>CAUJRU010003571.1:0-39858 GCA_963277665.1 Viscum album
GTGAATTTTTTTTCACAAATGAGAAGCATTTTATCGTCAATAATTTATGATTACATTATTGATAGTTATTTTTACCTAATCCACTGTTCTTAGTAAACATAATATTATTTTCAATAGGGTTATATTGTAAAGACCCGGAAATTTCAAGGAAAATTTTTTCTTAAATTTTCTTTGGAATTTAACAAGAATGCAGTTTCTGATGGTGCCTGATTCTGAGGCCCGGTGTTCCTGGAATCATTTTTCCGAATTTTAGATCGGGTATGTTCATTGAACGAACGAGCGGGAATTTCTATCTTTTTAACCAGTGCTCGGAATCGAATTCTGAGGGCACCGATGAAACCACAGCGCCGATAATTTCTTAGAAACACCTTTTCCGGAGATGCGTTTTCACGAGAGTGGTTGATAAAAATTGTGGAAGATATAATATAAATTTTACTACAATTTTTATTTTTCCCTATGTAGATTTATGCTTTGGGTGGAGGTTGGGTAACTACCCAACTTCCCATGGGAGGTTATGAGAGTGGTGGGGCCCACACGATCCCCACCCCTTCACATTCCTTAACTCCCTCAACTGACAATTAAATTTGATAACTTATGTTTTGATAACTTATGTTTTTAATGAAGTTTGTTTAATGTGAGTGTTTGAATTTCAAACTCTTGAATTTCAAACCTTTAGTTGTGTTAATAAAATAAGTAAGGGACTTATTTTTTTTTGGGGTTGGAGGCTTGTTGCTTGAGAGCTTTGGGAGAAAAGCTATGGGAGACTTGAGTTTCCTCATCCTCTTCATCGAAGAACATGAAGAACCCGAAGAACGCGAAGAACGTCAGATTCCTCGGAGGTCGACGTCTCCTTCCGTGACGTCTCCTTCTGTGACGCCTCTTACCGCAACGCCGACAACGTCTTCTTTCGCGATGTCTATTTCCACGACAATTCCTCGTTCGACGAACCTCCATTGAAGCTACGCTCGAGGTAGGGGAAATTTAATTAGTGTTCTCTTATCTTTTGAGAAAAGAATGACGGGCACAGACCAACCATTTCCAGGTTGATCCACGGATCGTTCATTCATGTGGGTTGATGTTGAGGATTATTGTTTTTGCTGTAAAATATTTCTTTGTCATATGTCAACTTCTATTTGATGGCTGCTTGCTATCATTATAATAGGAGGATGTCGGACCGCACGAACACGGCCGACCCTCCTCCACCCTTGTTATTTGAATTTTTTGCGGCACGTGAAAGACAGCGTAGTACCATTTCACCACAGGGAAATTATGAGGAATGCGGCACGTGAAAGGCACGTGAAATATTTGTTACGACACGTGAAAGGTGGCGCGGCGCCCACGCGCGGAGCCAAAAAACCACGAAGAGGCCACAGTTTGATTATTTGATCGTTGAGCGCAGATTGGCGGGCGAAGAAAAACGAGGACGCAAGTAAATTTTGAGGCCTCCCCAGTGAAGGTCAGGTCCTAGGAGGGCTTTTGTCGAAGACGACGTGAATTTCCGACCACCGGAACTCGTCCGTTGGTCCGTAGAGAAAACGTTCAGCACGCCATGCTAGCACGGTGGCGCCCGACGTGCCGTCGTGGAGAACCAGCGCAGCTGAAGCCGCCGCAGCGGTCCGGCCATCCCGCGACCGCGCGGGACCGGAGAATGTGGGACACGGCCACCCGACCGCGTCCGTTGGCGAGAGGCGGCCCCCACACGGGGCCTCAGACCATTCAAGGGGGCGGCGCCCCCCTTGTGCACCGCTCAGCCGTTACAGCCGAGCCGCCAGGCGACCGAGTCTCGCCCACGCCGACCGGGCCGGGTCGCGCCCAGGCCGGGCCGTGCCGCCCCGGTAGGGGTCCGACCCGGTTTGGGATGACCCAGGGGGTTGGGCCTGGTCGGTCCGGGCCCAGACCCCCCTTTTTTCGGACCTTTTCAGTCTTTTGCCCATATCCTGGGCTACGGACCTTCGATCAACGCACCGTCCGCGGTGATGCGATCCTTAGACCGAAACGGTCGTTTTGACATATCACACTCAAGGTTTTGGAATACATTAGGTTCTTCCTGGTTGGTTCGTACACGAAACCAGCCAGGCCCTCGGAGCGGAAACCCTCGTAACATGAGCTCCGGACGTCCGATTGACGTGTCATCGACTTTGTTGGATTCCTCTTGATGAGATGGAACTTTTGGCTTACTATGCTCGAGGTTTGGATGTTGTCGGAGTGCGGTCGGGTTGGTTCGCTCACGAAACCAACTGGGCCCCTGGAACGAAAAAGCCAATAACTCACAGACCGGGCGTCCGATTGACATGTCGTCTGTCTTGTTGATTTCTTCTTGATGAGACAGAACTTTTGGCTTACTCCGCTCGAGGTTTGGATGTCGTTGGAGTGCGGTCGGGTTGGTTTGCTCACGAAACCAACCGGGCCCCTTGAACGAAAAAGCCAATAACTCACAGACCGGGTGTCTGATTGACGCAGCGTCTGTCTCGTTGATTTACTTTTTATGAGACGGAACTTTTGGCATACTTCGCTTGAGTTTTGGATGCAGTTGGATAGTGGCCGGGTTGGATTGCACCCAAAATCCAACCGGGCCAATGGAATGGAAAGGCTGATATCTTTCAGAACGGATCTCCGTTTGACGAACCGTCAGCGGCATTGGTGATCACATTGAGAAACGGTCCCTATGAGTATACCCTATGAGAGTTTGGGGTACAGTTAAGATAAGGCTGGGTTGGTTCGCTCACGAAACCAACCGGGCCCCTGGGATGAAAAGGCCAATGACTCACAGACCGGGCGTCCGATTGACGCGCCGTCTGTTGCATTGAGACCCCTATGACGAGGTGGTCCTCTGAGATACTTCTTCCTGGGACATTGAGATACTTGTAGTATCAACCTGTAGCTCATGGAGCGGACCCTCCAAGAGAGGAGCGTGCGGAGTATGGAGACCGTGCATGCGACTGAGACCTGACGACTGCTTGACCAACACGAATTGGAGTGAGTCGACTAGCCCATTGGACGGAGCACTACTTTGTTTGGGTTAAGAACCATGTCGGACAGAGCACTACCTATGTGACAGTGCAGACCCACGGTACTCGTCTGGAGAGTACCTCTGCAGGCTACTATGGGGTGTGCACTACTGTGTTTGAGTGGCCTACCCCAGAGGGAAGCACTACTGTGTTTGGGTGGCTGGCCCGCGATACTCGACAGGAGGAGTACCTCAGAAGTCTTATGTTAGTGAGCAGTACGTCGGAGTCGTGACAGGACCACTGTACACTCCAGAGACGGGGCTCTTCAGCAGTTACGATTTCGATAATGGAAATCCTGGTTTGAGCTGAGTCATTTGACCCTTGTGTTTACCTCATGATAGATATGGGTCACTTGATAACTTAGGTATATGTATGGGCATATACCTGGGTAGTGGTTATCTGTTGATTTTATGATATTGGTTTTTTCCTCATGATTGAGATGGTTTACTTGATAACTTAGGTATATGCATGGGAATATACCTAAGTATAGGTTATCTGTTGAGATCTTCTTTGTGGTTATCCATGTTGGTTTTAATGAGACCTTGAGGGTCTCGGGGTCCCTACTGAGTATCGTTATACTCACCCCTACACGGGCTATACCTGCACCTCGTTGTGTTGGTTGCAAACGACGGGCAGTGCTGACGGAGGCCGAGTGATCGTGGACGGGATGGTACCCGGAGGTGGACTACACGACGAGTCAGTACCCGTAGGTGGACCACACGACGAGAGGACACACAGAGGAGGTTGACGGGCGAGAGTGTTATCAGTACCCACCCTTCAGGTAAGATCCGAGGAGGACAACCCAGGAGCCGCTTCCATTCATCAAGCTGTTGTCTTTTTTATTGTACTTATGTTCAGTTGTAGTTGTACTTTCAGTTGGGTTTGTATACTAGCCCATTTACTTTTCAGCACTTCTCTTTATACTTAGTGTTTTACTTCCACTTGTACTCTATGCTGTTTTGTTTACTTTTATAAAGGAAATTCCTTCCCAGTTATCGGGATTTACGCCTTTGGTGATAGTCCCCACCCCCTGGCCTATGGAAGGCGGGCTTGGGGTAGTCACGGCACGGGCCCCGAGGACGGGTCGTGACAAATTGGTATTAGGGGAGTCGGTTCTACCGCAGAACATATAACTCTAATATTTTCTTTCTGTGAAGCAATAGTGTTAAGAGTACTGAGTGTGGTTTTCAGTTCAGGGAGTCCAGTGTTGGTGTGGGCGGCCGACGTATCCATACACTAGGACCCTGACAGCTGATTTTCGACTTTGTGCACGAAAACATTGATTTCATGTGTGTTTCCAGAAGTTTTTAAATGTCAGCTCAAACCAAGTCAGCTCACCAGGTATAATCGTTTGACCGTGTCACGTTGTTTCTTCAGGATGCCTGTTCACGGACGACCATCTAGATCCAAGAGGGGTGTGTGTACTGACAGTCTTCCGAGCGATGAGGCTTCGGTACAGTGCCCTCTTGCAGTTGAGGCAACAGCGGAGGCACTAGTGGTACTACCATACGTTGAACCACCGATGCCACCAGCCCCAGCAGTATGCGATGCACGCCACTTGAGCACGCTGCATGAGTTGCAGCGCCAGAGACCACCCAGGTTCCGGGGATAGACGGACCCGTAGGTGGCTGAGGATTGGCTGGAGGCTGTGGTGAGAGTCTTCAGGCTAGTGGGGACGCCTGCAGACTTCATGGTGATCTTTGCTGCCAGCCTTCTTCGGGCAGCAGTAGGCAGGTGGTGGAGCCACTTGTTCACGTTTTGTGACGGGATGACCTTCACATGGGAAGACTTCGAGACCTTCATCAGGGTGGAGTTTGTGATAGTAGCTTAGACCCTGAGCGTGTTCAGGAGCTGCTGCCTTTTCCGCGTGTTTTTTGATCAGTAGTTGAGTCATCTGTGGGTAGTAGAAAGATGATGCAGAGGTCCAGGAGGACCAGACTAGTAGTTGGGAGATCTTGGGTTTTAGGACCGGTGGTGCGGGGCACCTTGGGTGGGGTTAGAGCCAGTCGTACGGGGAGTAGGAAGTGTTATGAATGTGGCAGGAAGGGTCACCTGGCACGTGACTGTCCGACCCCCTGCACTATTGATCCGCAGGCATTGGAGGAGCCACCGAGGCAGAAGCAGCGACGAGTGCTTGAGAAACATCCGAGCAGTGGACAAGGCAGTAGAGCTCCGGGAGCAAGTGGACAAGATCAGAACTAGTGGATATGTCCCTTGTACATCTAGTTCCATGTTGTTGTTGTATTCGTGTCTTTGTACTATGAGATGCAATAATAAAAAGACACATATATTTGTTTCCATTCCTGTCCTTTTATTTGGTTGATACTGAGTGGTCCCAGTTAAGACTGTTGACATGACCCTTACATTCGAGTTTTCTACTAGAGGAGACCCAGTGACCTCACACTGATGCCGACAGTGTGACTCGACCCTTGGAGGCGAGAGTGACAGTTGGAACTCTGGGTAGTTATGTCGAGGCTTTACGACGTCATCCATGGCATTAATGCATCATTCATGTCAGGATTGACTGTATTAGGCAATGAGCATGGTTCATCCAGTGGATGAGACCGAGTTTCTCTTTTCGAAAAAGGATAAATTTTAGAAGCTCTTTCAGATTGTAGGCAAAGAAGGTGTAGATCATCCAGGAGTGGATGAGGACTGCACAGTGCGGTAACAAACAGGAAACTGGTGCCAGTCATAGAGACTCAAGCGTGTTAAATGTTTCAAGAAGAGGACGATTTATGGAGAGATGAGTCTGTGAAGCAGCAGACATGGAGCCAGAGCTAGGAGAGCAGAATGAGGTGGTGTACATCTTAACATTCTACAACCACCTGCCTTAGTTATCCCCGCCATGCTCAGGGAGCTGGAGGGAGGAGGAAGAGTGCGGCTGCATGCGGTCATGGAGTGTGACCCAATGGCTCCAAAAATGATTCAAGGGACTGTCTGTGTCCACTACTAGCTGCTGTAGTAATAGACGTCGATATGAATCATTCCTTGTTTCCAAAAATCTTGTCCCAGACCTAGTGTTTCCAGTAAGCCGTGGACTTGACCCTCACGTTTGGAGATACCTTGGGAGGAGACTCGATAATCACACTTACACTGACAGTGTGGTCAGACCCTCGAGGTGAGAGTTTCGGTTGGAATCTATTGGTGGCAGTGTCGAGGCCTTACGACGTTGGTTTGAGTATGGACTGGGCAATCACAGTTCATACACAAATTGATGGTATTAGGAAAAAAGGTTGTGGTTTAACTACGACGTCGTAATGGGTTTTCATTGGTCGGAGAAAAGGAAACCCCAGGAAGCACAGGATAAACTCATGCACAGAAGGGTGCGACCAATCATTCTTGAGTGGGTCAACCTTACCCTCGTGGCATCAGTTGTTTTGAGTTTCAGTTCTAACAGGATTCGGAGACCTCTATAGTTTGAGGTTGACGATCATGTCCTTATATGGGTCTCACCTCGATGAGGTTTATGGAGATGTGGCCAAGGCGGAAAGTTATCTCCGAGGTTCAACGGACCTTTCTAGGTCCTCAGCTGGGTAGGCGAGGTGTTTTAACGCTTGACCCATCCACCTCAGTTGCACCAGGTGCACGACGATTTCCACATATCTCAACTGAGGAGATAAGTGCTCGACCCTTCACATATCATTGACCATGAGAAGCTGGATGATGGAGATGTGGTGACTTCCACGGAGGTTCCAGTGGGGATCGAGGATCGACAGGAGTAGATCCTACGAGGACGGTCGATTCCTCGGGTGCGCTTTCCTTGGAAGTACGGGAGCCTCCAGGAAAGCACATGGGAGCGGAAGGCTCAAATGAGTGCTCAATACTGCTTTTGTGACCCCAGTTTGTGTTGAAGCATTATGGGGACGTAAATCCCTGAGGTTGGAGTAATGTAAAGAACCAGAAATTTCAAGGAAAAATTTTTCTTAAATTTTCATTATAATTTTACAGGAACGATGTTTCTGACGGCGCTTGATTCTGAGGCCCTGTGTGCCCGGAATCATTTTTCAGAAGTTTAGCTCGGGTACGTTCAGTGAACGAACGACCAAGAATTTATAACTTTTGAATCGGTGCTTGGAATCGAATTCTGAGGGCACCGATGAAATCACAGCGCCAGTAATTGCTTAGAAACCCATTTTCCGGAGTAGCGTTTTCACGAGAGAGGTTGATAAAAATTGTGGAAGATAGAATAAAAATTTAACTACATTTTTTATTTTTCTCTAAGTAGATTTAATCTTTGGGTGGAAGTTGGGTAACTACCCAACATCCCATGGGAGGTTATGAGAGTGGTGGGGCCCACACGAACCCCACCCCTTCACGTTCCTTAACTCCCTCAACTCACAATTAATTTTGATGACTTAAGTTTTGATAACTTACGTTTTTAATGAAGTGTGTTTAATATGAGTGTTTCAATTTCAAACTCATGAATTTCAAACCATAAGTTGTGTTAATAAAATAAGTAAGGGACTTATTTTTTTTTTGGGTTGGAGTATTGTTGCTTGAGTGATTTGGGAGAAAAGCTAAGGGAGACTTGAGTTTCTTCATCATCTTCGTCGAAGAACACGAAGAACGCGAAGAATGCGAAGAACGCGAAGAACGCGAAGAATGCCGGATTCCTCGGAGGTCGACGTCTCCTTCTGCGACGTCTCCTTCCGCGATACCTCTTACCGCGACTCCGATGATGTCTTCTTTCATGAAATCTCTTTCCATGACGAATCCTCGTTCGACGAACCTCCGTTCAAGCTATACTCGAGGTAGGGGAAATTTAATTGGTGTTCTCTTATCTTTTGAGAAAAGTACGACGGGCGCGGACCAACAATTTCCAGGTTGATCCGTGGATCATTAGTTCATGCGGGTTGATGTTGAGGATTATTGTTTTTGCTGTGAAATATTTCTTTGTAATATGTCGACTTCTATTTGATGGCCGCTTGCTATCATTATAACAGGAGGAGGTCGGACCGTACGAACACGGCCGACCCTCCTCCCCCCTTGTTATTTGAATTTGTTGCGGCACGTGAAAGACGGAGCGGTTTCATTGCACCACATGGAAATTATGTGGAAGGGCTAAGAAGCGCGGCGCCGTCGCACCGCGCCGATGAAGTTGAACAAGCCATGGCGCCGTCGCGCAGAGCCAGAAAACCACGAAGAGGCTGCAGTTTGATTATTTGATCGTTGAGCGTTGATTGACGGGCGACGAAAAACGAGGCCAAAAGGTAATTTTGAGGTCTCCGCAGTGAAGGTCGGGTCCCGTGAGGGCTTTTGGCGAAGACGACATGAATTTCCAACCACCGGAACTCGTCCAGTGGTCCGTGGAGCAAACTGCCGGCTCGCCATGCCAGCACGGTGGTACCGGCAGCGGAAGGCGGCGGCGCCCGGCGCGCGGCTGTGGAGAACCGTCGCGGCTGAAGCCGCGGTGGCGGGCCGGCCGTCTCACGCCCTCACGAGACTAGAAAAGGCGGGACCCGGCCACCCGGTCGCGTCTGTTGGCGAGAGGCGGCCCCCCACGCAGAGCCGCGGACCATTCAAGGGGTGTGGCGCCCACCTGGTGCACCGCTCGGCCGTTACGGCCGAACCGCCAGGCGACCGGGTCCTGCCCGCGCTGGCCGGGTCGGACCAGGACCCGGGTCGGGTCGACCCGGTTCGGGCCCACCCAGGGGGGGGTTTGGCCGGGTCGGTCCGGGCCCAGACCCCCTGCTTTGGGACCTTTTTGGTCTTTTGCCCATATCATGGGCTACGGACCTCCGATCAACGCACCGTCAGCGGCGATGCGATCGTTGGACCGAGACGGTCGTTTTGACATATCGCACTAAAGGTTTAGGAATACTTTGGGTTCAGCCAGGTTGGTTCGTACACGAAACCAACCGGGCCCTAGGAGCAAAAACACTCATAACTTGAGCTCTGGACGTCTGATTGACATGTCGTCGACTTTTTTGGATTCCTCCTGATGAGACGGAACTTTTGGCTTACTTATCTTGAGGTTTGGATGCCGTCAGAGTGCGGTGGGGTTGGTTCGCTCACGAAACCAACCAGGCCCCTGGAACGAAAAAGCCAATAACTCACATATCGGGCGTCCGATTGACGCGCCGTCTATATCGTTGATTTCCTCATGATGAGAAGGAACTTTTGGCTTACTCCGCTCGAGGTTTGGATGTCGTTGGAGTGCGGTCAGGTTGGTTCGCTCACGAAACCAACCTGGTCCCTGGAACGAAAAAACCAATAACTCACAAACCGGGCGTCCGATTGACGCGCCGTCTGTCTCGTTGATTTCCTCTTGATGAGACGAAACTTTTGGCATACTTAACTTGAGTTTTGGATGCAGTTGGATAGTAGCCAAGTTGGATTACACCCAAAATCCAACCGGGCCCCTGGAACGGAAAAGCTGATATTTTTCAGACCGGACATCCGTTTGACGAACTGTCAGTGACGTTGGTGATCACGTTGAGAAACGGTCCCTATGAGTATACCCTATGAGAGTTCGGGGTACAGTTGAGATACGGCCGGGTTGGTTCGCTCACGAAACCAACCGGGCCCCTCGGACGAAAAGGCTAATAACTCACAGACCGAGCATCCAATTGACGCACCGTCTGTTGCGTTGAGACCCCAATGAAGAGGCGGTCCTTTGAGAAACTTTTTCATGGGACTTTGAGATAATTGGAGTATCTAACTTTAGATCGTGGAGCGGACCCTCCCAGAGACGAGCGTGCGGAGTACGGACACCGTGTAGCCGACTGAGACCTGACGGCGGCTTGACCGACTCGACTTGGAGTGAGTCGATTAGCCCAGTGGACGGAGCACTACTTTGTTTGGGTGTAGACCCATGGCGGACGGAGAACTACCTTTGTGACAGTGCAGACCCACGGTACTCATCCAGAGAGTACCTCTGCAAGCTACTAGGGGGTGTGCACTATTGTGTTTGAGTGGAATACCTCGGCGGGAAGCACTACTTTGTTTGGGTGGCTGGCCCGCGGTACTCGAAAGAAGGAGTACCTCAGCAGTCTTACGTTAGTGAGCAGTACCTCAGAGTCGTGACAGGACCACTGTACACTCCAGAGACGGGGCTCTTCACCAGTTACGGTTTCGATAATGAAAATCCTGGTTTGAGCTGAGTTTTTTTACCCTTGTGTCACCTTCTTCCCATAATTATAAATGAAAATTGTAATGTTACTCATGATTATGTAAAACCTACCACCTCCATATTCATAATGTTAATTCATTTTTTCATAATCCTAAGTCAGGATTGGATTTAAAATTTTCATTGAAAAATAAATATGATTATTACTTAATTATTATTATTAAATATATGTATAAATAATTACCTTTTTACCGTAGTCAACAAACCTAAGTAGTATTTGAAAAAAAAATCTGAATATGGCCAAAATATCTAACATAAACATAATTGAGTACCATATTATATATAACTAATTTATAATTGAAATGAAATTTATAAGAATATTTTAATATTTTATCATCAAATTAAATAATTATCATATGTTTTTTATTCAGTATTATAAACAAACAATTTGATTAATCTAACTCAAGGAAATAGTTTTTCTCGTATCGCTTTTATTTCTATAATATAGAATCTATATTAACAAAATATTTTTATAGTGTGGAATATATTATCCCCATGATTTTTTTTGTTATTATAAATAAATTTATACTGATTCTAATATCCATTTATGTATCTCTAATATAGGGTTTTAATGTTTCAATGATACCAAAGTGATAATGGGTTTTAGTCACAACATTCCTTTTTTGAGAATTATGCTGTGTTATGACCCTATATTCTTTTGTAAGTTTTATATAAATATTAACTGACATGTAATATCAAAAATTTATTAATTATAATTGTATTTTATGATTCATTTAATGTCATCATTTCCTTGTTCTTATGATTCAATGTTACTAAAGGTGTAAGTGATTCATGTTATGATCTCTTTGTTCATCCGTATTTTCTTTTATTAAGTCTATATTTTTTCAATATTATGATATAACTATAAATAATTAAAATTATTTTTATTATCATATAATTTTATCATGAGAATAAATTTATTCCCTTCTTTCCACTCTTTAGGTAATTAATAGATAAAAAAATTTCCTATATAAAAATAGATTTTAGATCAAGAAATATTTTTCATCTAAAACCATATGTGCTAAAACTATTTTGAAAATAATGTTTTAAAAAGTATTTTTTGTAATAAAAAAATGTATTTTCATTTAAAATGACTTATATTAATTTCAGATTATCTTTTATAGGTTTCCAAAAATTTTATTCATATAAAATTAATTTAAAAATGTTTTCTGTTTTAAAAACTGAATTCAAAATGAGAAGGATATTTTTCACAATATTTTTTTAATGAGAATTTAATGGGGTTTCCATTCATCAACATCAAGAACCCTATTTTTTTATCCTCCACATCGTAATTTTATTCTAATACAATATTATTTCTTTCTCGGTATAGATTATATTTATTTTGATGTTATTGTCAAGGAACCTATTTCTTTCCATGGGTAATCATGTTTCAAAAATATTTTTATATAGATTGTTTATTTTCCACAATTTAATCTTGTTTTCAATATATTATAATGGAAATAATTTCTTTTATATGGTTTAATCATTGTATGAATATAATAATGGTTGTTTTAATGATTTATGATGAAATTAATTCTATATTTTCTTTATTCATTTTGCGGGTCATTGAAATTATAAATGATTGGTAAAACCAAATATTTTAGGGTGATACTATTATAACATATATGATAATTTCATGTATATAGGTCCCCAATGTATTGGATAATCATTATGTCTTAAATATAATGATATTTAATGTTTTTTGTACGATTATTTTAATTTTTAAGGGTTCAGTAAGGGTTTTGTGAAAGTTCAATAGAGTTGATATACCAAGATTCCAATATATTTAATATATTATTTATATGGGATTATGATCTTTAAATTATGAAATAATTGTATCGCATGGGACATGATTATGGATTCTTATTAAATTTTACTAATTTAGTTACATACAAAATGTTATCATTTTTTATGATCTTTGTATTGATGGATATGAATATATATATGTTATAATCATACTATATGATTATGTCATAATAATTTTAGTCTCCTATTAATCTCTCTGATGATATTCATTTCCTAATTCTTACAATTTTCATTAACAATCATTTGATATCACCCCTCTAATGTTATTATTTTGATGGGTTATAAGTAATGAGTTTGAACATATTTTGGACTTAATGGATTTCATATGGATGATGATGATTCCATAAAGAGAAAAGGAAAATATAGGTTAATTGAGAGAATGAACATTTTAATTATTTTTAATTTTTTATTTAGTTTTGTGACCAATTTATTAATATATAAAATTAGATTTCCCTCCAGTATGTAAGTGGTACAATTTTTCTCTTGATGTTTTAATATTTTTATGGAAATATTGTTCCCAATAATCAGAATCAATGTCAAAAGTGTAATGTTCATGATTTCAACACTGTATCTGAGTATGTGGGCCCTGGGTTATTATAATATTTATCAATGGGATGTTTAGTTAATGTTTTATATTAGGTTGTCTTCATGTGAGGTTACAGTAACAACTTTTTATATCATCATAGGACTACAAGATTATGGATTATAGTAACACCAATGTTTTAGAAACCCATTTGAGGTTTTTAGTAGTTACAATTACGACTTTATTAATGTAATTTATGGATATGTTTTTCAAGATACTTTTTACTCATAGATTCGACTTGAATTATTATTTATGGATTAATATATTAATAAATTTAATGAAAAAAGAATAATTTTTATGTAGGGTGATTACTCATCGCATCCTGCAAGGTAGTTGGGACTAAACCCATGATAGAAGATGGAGAGGGATTCCTTTATACCATTGGAAAACATGATTTTCTAGTTATCATTTAATTTTCATACAAAAATATTATTTTAATTTCAAAAAAATATTGGATTTAATTTGATGAATAATGGTTCATTTATCTTGAAGAATATATGATCAAATCTGTCTAATCTATGGTTTTTTTATCTAATGTAGTGAATTCATGATCAATTTTAAGGATATAAATTTATTGAATCACTTGGATAAATCATTGGGTATTAATATATTGTTTTTAAATTCTGTGTATAATTCCTAGTTTATTCATTTTGGTTAATTATCATACCATGGGATAACCATTATGGATTTTGTTAATGATTAATCACATGCGGGATAGTTTTTTATGTTTTTTAAGGTAATGCAGTATTTAAATGTTTAGTTAAGAGCTTCATGAATTAAAAATTAAACCTGAATACAAATTGTCTTGAGAAAAAGACTATAGTGTGGTGGAAATTATAATTCTACTCATCATTTATTTTTATTTATATATACTCTTAGTTTCGATGGTAAGTGAATTCCTTAACTATAGGAAAAGGACCTAGAAACAAATTGTGATATTATTAATGTAATCTATATTGATATTAGTGAACATCATCACAACTCGTTGGTTTATGGTTTTTTAATTTCAAACACTCTCTTGATCATTAAATTTATATTTACTAGTGATCTCAGTCACACTATATCTATATTTTGGCTTTTCATTTTTTTCATGCCCATATCATTAAATGAAACCAAATTCTCTCCTTTATATGTAAGTATATATATGTTATTTCAAATCAACATAATTCATACCATTCAAATTTATAATGAATTATTTTTTTGTAACACTTTTTTTATGTCGGTTTATTGAAAATAGTATATTCAAAAGTCTAACCATTGATAACCAATATAATGTTCTAATTGTGAGGATGAAATTTATTAAAGGGGGGATGTAAAACCCCAATATTTGAAAATAAAAATAAGACTTTCATTCAAATAAATTATAAGAAACACATAAGTTTATTATGTTTCATGAAAACACTGTATTTTTATGTTCGATGGCATATTAAACACGCAACACCAACCTTAAAAAACCGAATATATATAATAACATCATAACATGTACATTGGTTTAGGACTAATGAAAAATATTAACTCAAATATGATAATATTATATTCACATGTATATATAATGGATTCCATGGTGAATAATTAATTATAAATGAAAATAAAACGAAAAATTTAAAATAAAAGAAAATATTTGTCTATAAAACTATTTTAATGCGTACATGTGTGTTTTATACCAAAAAATTAAAAATAAATCATATAATATTATATAATTGAAATTTATTTTTAATATACTCAATATATTTTTTATCTTTCATCCAATGTATTTTATAGAAAATATATAAAAATAAATCTAATTTTAAGTTAACAACCAGTATTTTTTCAAAAAAAGAATTTGGTTTTCTTTTTTAATTACACTTTTTAAAAAAATAATTTTGGACACATTTATAATTATTATTTTTCAAAATAAACATAATTTTTTAAATAACAATATAAAAATTTTCTTAGGATCAAATTTGGTGTTCTCTAAAATGTTACTATTTTGTTGAATAGTGAAAATACAAAATTTTAACTGAAAACATTTTTTTAGATATCTTTTTTTACAAAAGTAATTGATATATTGAATTTATTTTAATGTAAAAAATTTTGAATAGCACTTATATTAATCCAATATGGATCATTTTAATAAATTTCATATTGAATTTTGATATAAAAACATTTTCATCTTTAGAACCTTTCACATTAAAAATTCAGCTTCCCATCATGTTAGCAAGTTTAATATTACCATAAATTCAATCAATTATTCAAATTGAATTTTTAAAAATGGAATTCTAATTTATAATAAAATAAATACTTTATATTAACTAATATGGTTAAATTATTTTTGGACTATTGTAAATTGTTCAGGAAATCAAAATTAATTACAACAATTAATGTAAAAATGAGTTTACATAGTGTTTAAACATTGAATACAAGGTGTAAAATTGACCCAAAACATGTAAAACACCTTTTTTATAAACAAATTAAAGCCTTTTGACATTACGATCAAATATTTTTAGTTTTTTTGAATAATTTTATATGGAAATTAATACTCTAATATTTTATGAAAAGACAAAGAAAAACATAACATTATTACTTTTAATTTCATCTATGCTTTGGGGATTGTGAAAAACTATATAGGCATGTTAAAAAAATTATTTTTAATGATAATTGTGTTTTTGTTATTAAAATAATTTCTCCCTAATTTATGTAGTTGATATAAATACCAAAACTATTTAACAAATTTTAGTGCATGGATTTCAAAAATGGACCTGGATCTAGACATAGATGGTCCTAAATATTATTATTAAATAATAAAACACGGGGTGAAATTATAATGGATTTTAAAAAGGCGGGAGTGAGCCACCCCACGAATACTATCATCCACCAAATATATAAAATAATAAAGATATCAATACGACCAAATTTTGCTCATTTCCATGATCACAATCCTTGAAAACAAATCATTAACCTTGTTTTCTACCTTATATTTTTTGAAACAATCATATTTATTTTGTTAGAAGTATTGAGACATCCAATCCAATAAGGTAGAATATTACATGGTACATTTATGGTTTCTACCTTCAAGTCATGCATAAAAACTTCATAGTCATATTCAATCAACTAGGCAGTCCAATTTTGATGAACAACATGCTCGATAGAAACAATAATCACCCATAATTTGGCTTAATTTGCAGTTAAAATTCCAATATAATGATCAAAGTGTCCATTGAAGAAACCAAATTGAATTCAGATGATGCCTCCACAACCTGAGTGCCCTCAAATGTCGATATAACCTCCATCAACATTGGCCTTGATCAATAAATTAATCCAGGGGATCTATCATAATGATTTAAGTACTGTATGTTTCTTGGTTATACCTGCAACACCAAGCCTCTACATTATTTGATGTACACTGACACTATTATGTATTTAATGTACATACATCTAAGTAGAATCATAAACACCCATGTGTATTGAAATTATTCTAGCATGATTGGATGGAAATTTGATGTTAAATATCACCTCCATTTTAGATTTCCAGATCAAAGCAATATTGGATACAACTACTACAATAAGAAGATTAAGAACCTGATCATAAAATTTTATAGTGTTATAGGTGGAGATCCCGATCTTATCCAGTGTACTTCTTGTATTTATCACAAATCTAGACAAGTTTCCAGCATATGCTTATAGATTTTATGCATACTCACATCTAATGAAGAGTTGTTCTGAGGTTTCATCATCTTTAGTTCACAAAAATAAAGAAGAAAAAATGTAATCCCCAATCCACTTGAGGTGATCATGAGAGAATTCATATTTTTCCAAATTCTTTAAACTCGAAGAAACCAAGGGGTTTGAATGAATTATAACTTAAATTCAGAAATCCTAACTGGCAACTTAGTGGATATAGTAGTACCCAACATGAAGTAATCTTTGATATTAATGTAACCATTACTATAAGGCCTTCAAACCTAGGTCTCAATATCTATGAAAGTATATTTTTTAATTTTTAACATATCATATTTAGTAATTTAGTCAATGATGGTGTATTTTTTATTGAGATTAGAAATTTTCATCTTCAGTCTATTTAGAGGAATGATCATGTGGTATTTCAAAATCCTATCATGAAACAAAATGTCGAAAAATAAAGGGTAGATTGGATAATATAAAAAATTATCCATTATATAATTAAAGTATATTTTTATTGAAAGTAAAATTGGTGATACAATTTGATCAAGATAACTAACTATAATTTTTCCTCTAGCCAACATAAGAAATATTCCCAAGAGGGACTATTATTAGTTTGATGGTTTCATGTGTACTTACCAATAAAGAAATAATTTAATAATTTTATTTCATTCACTCTAATTTTTCTAATTTCTATTTGATTGATGAATTCATTCCATGTGCCAAATATCATTTTTATTTTATATACTAATCAAGTCCAAATAAAATTTCTGATCATGCATTGATGCTCTTTAATGAGAATTCATATCGGTCTGTAAAATGTAATGGAAAATTATATTGTTAATGTTGTCACTGAGATTAAAATGAACACCCTTATAGTCTGATACATCAATTTCCCTTCCAATTGATCCACTTTAATGATAATTCCTACAATTATTTCTATGATAATGTGTATCTTCATGTTTCCCCAAAATAGGGGAACACCAGGTTATTTGAATGAATGGAATTCCTTTTTAACACCTTGAATTCTATAGATCTTCTTTTATTCTCCAAAAATATTTCATCTAAATTTTTTTTTCACTATATAAAATCCTTTATATTTTCTTCTTCATAATGAGTGAACTATGCCTCAATAGAAAATATAATTTTTTTAAGGCTTTCCCAAATAAAAGAATGTAATCTGCATACAATGAGTGGGATAGAATGAAGGATTCTCTTCCATATTTAATTAATTTTTACATACCAACCAATGAAATATTATTTTATCTATATTTTCTGAATTCAAATTTGACACAAAATTTCAAAATTGACTTTAATGTTTTATTAATAAATGATATTATTTTATGTATTTTAAAACTACTAATAGACATATCTTATGTAATTTGATTTTTATATATTAATAAATATCAATTATTATCCCTTAATGGAACATTTATTATTTTATAATGAATATATATAACACTATATTTTAAAAAAACAGTGTTAGTGTAGTTAGTGTTAATGTGGTGTTTTCACAATTTACATGCGCTAGTGTTAAAATTAATTTTCAACCAACATGATAATTTAATTTAATAGTTTTTTATCATTTTTTGAGTCACTATGAATAATTTTTCTAATATGTATCACTTAAATTTATCCTTAATGGAATAATTTCCAAGGCAACAAACTGGTTAATGTGATAAAAACAAATAGGGTAAAATTGAGTAAATTAAATACTAAGTAACAAAATGATAAAAGTAATTTTTTTGTAAGTGTGGATTGACCATAATTTCTATCCACTAAATTAGTTTTTAATTTATTAATCCCATGAGGTATAGAAGACCTCAAATTTGTAAATAGTATTGAATATTTACAAGAATTCCACCGGTCCTCAACTTTTAAAAGACACTTAGTCTCCCAACATTATAATACTGGTCAATAATTTTTTGTCATTTATCACCTACTAAAATAACACCTATCTTACCTCCTTTTATTCATTAATCCATATGTTTTGAATAAATATGACCCTTCAATGTTTTTGGGAAAAGCTAAAGAGGATACCAGAAGAATTTGTAATGTTCTTCTAAAAGTATCCCTATTGTATATCTTTATTTACCTCCAACGATTCTAGTTATACTGGGATTATATAATAAAATCACTATAAAAATTATGTTGATACTTTTTTATGTATATGTTTATATCTAAACCCACACACTTCCATCAAATAGTTTACAAGATAATATTTATTGTGTATGGGGGACTACTTCATAACAAAATGATGTCTTTTGTTTTTCCATTACCTCCTATCATGGATGGCCATAATGATGGAATCACAGTTTATATATATTATTTATTATATATAAAATAATCATACTTCTATACTCAAATATCATTTTGTCATAGTTCCTTAAAACATGTGATCTAGTATAATAATCACTGATTTTAGGTGGTTTCCAATGGATTTATTCACAGAACCATAAACATCCAACAATTCTTTCTCTAAAAGGGACCTACTTTCCAAAGGAAGATGTTTGTTATGTTTGAAAATTGCGATACTTAATAACATGAATTGGCCCAGATGATGGGAGGTCAGACTCATCACAACCTTTGTGTGGCGGGGATTATTGCCTACTTCGTGACTCTCTTTATAAATTTAAGATAATTTCATTAATCCTTATTAATTCAAAATGAATAACATAGGTTTCCATTGGAATTTTCTATCAAAAATTAACATATATGAAATAAGGATTTATCTATATGTTTTTGAGGTTCTTCATCAATGGAGATATATGTATGTATTCGAGGTTCTCCACCAATGGTACTCTATCATATTATATTTATTGATTCTTTTAATCATCATTATGATGAAACTGGTTTTTAAGCCACTCAGGGGGGCATACTAGAAATTATTTTCATTGAGGGAGAAAGATGATTGTTTTGATTTCGGGATCATACCTATAAAATTAGAAACCTACATATCCTTGTGAAATAAATCAGAACCCTTGTAGTTCAGTGCTACATAATGTGACACATCATACATTTTAAGGATATGTGATAAGGACCTAGTCAAACAATTTAATTTAATGTGTTAAGAATATCTATGAAATAGGTGATTAGTCAAATTTTGGAGTGGGATTTATGCCAAAGATGACTAGGGAACATGGAAAGGATATGGGTTTCCAATTAAGATTAGACCATGTTGGGAATATAGACCAAGAAGAATAGGGTTCGTTTGAAGTGTTGGGTTGGACCCTCAAGGAGGCCTCATACGTATCCCATTTGGATGGGAATCAAATCCCACACAGTACAATTAATATCATAGGAACATATAGTCATTTGAGAGAAATGTGTTTGGGCTTACTTCCTAAAAAGGATGCCTTGAAGACTTGGGATTTTATATTTTGGGATTATTCTTATAGAGGATTCCCATATTAAAGAGATCAGGGTTGGATTCTTGATGAGGATATCTAGTGAGATCGGGCCCTGAAAAGGCTTCCTACATATCATAATTAGGATGGGAATCAACGTTCTCATAGTTATTTCATTGTATTGGGTCTTATGCAAGAGATATTCCCATTGTAGGGGTCATGATTTCGTAAATCCTTTTAGAAGGGCACCCTTTTGAGCTTAGGCCTCTAAATAGGCATCCTACGTATCTTGGTTATCAGGGATTAGAGTTCTCATAGTTCATATCAGGATTGTTAAGATATTGTGATCATGAAAAATCTATAAGCACATGTGAGTCATGCTCGGTGTAAGAAACACGATGATGTCCAAAATTCAACATAGGTACCCACACTTTTCCACCTCCACTGATTAACGAGGGTGCGCTTACATTGTTGTCAATGGACAAGGGAGAGGCGACCAGGGAAGAGGGAAAAGAGATATGATTTCCCTCAATTTCCTTTACATTGTACAAGGATCCACATTATGAAATGTATAAAAGTGAATTAAGTATAAAGGAGTAAGATTGAAACCTCCTACATGAAATGTTAGGGGCTTACACTAGGATGGTTGACCTTGTGGATCTCTGTAAGGGATGGAAACTTCTCATTTTCATTCATGGAAAATCATGTGTAAATCGTACCTTCCCTACCGGAGACCTGAGGTTCCGATCGTAGAGATGAAATGGGGAGGACAAAACCCAAAACCTAATCCTATAAACCAAGATCATCTCAACACTATTTCCAGGAGAAACATCCATGCGACTACATATATAAAACCCCAAATTCACCCTGTGAATCTTAGCCACATTTTAAAAAAAATGTGGGAAAGCTCTGACTGCCGATATACAAACCCAAATAGTAGACACATTTAGGTTAATTTCCGAATGGTTTGAAAATATATTAGTTTTAGTTGAAGGGCTCAACAGAATCCCTTTTAGATAAGGGAACCATTGATTAAATGCCTTGCCATGAATGGCTTTGAATATGGCTTAATGTTTTGTAGATTTCGGAGAGTATGTGAATCAAAGTGGGGCTCCCAGTTAGATAATGGAATGAAATTCTGGGCATGCATGTAGCCATGGGAGACCTAATGATCACTTAAGTGATGAAGAACCTAGACGTTGATACATAGGAATGAACTTACCCTACCCCTTAAGAGTATTCACAGGTATTCCCAGAAGTGGGGAGATCAAGATCCTGTGACAGGAATAGGTGGCGTAGAAGTATTTCTAATTTTGGGAGGTTGTCTCCATTAGGCATGAAATTGATATGGATTTCAAACACTAAAAGTACTTATGTCCAATGATCCTCCATCAATTTCTCCTCTTAAGTCTTAAAGAACTACCTTGAAAGTTTTAGATGACTTGGGTGAAGTGCTATGGATACCAGAGTATCGATTAGGCTTTAGGGAAATTCATCCATATAGATGAAGGCACCAAGGGTCTATTTATATGAAATAATAGGACCCTGGGTGAAAGGAGATTGGGTGCTAAAGTGTCTTATGTGGAAATTTGTGATGTGCAAGTACCTTGTGTGTTGAAGGTGTTCTGGATTGAATAGGGCGATCCAATTTTCAAGACTTTTAGACCATTAATTTTTGTGATGAGTTTTCCACTCTTTTTTCTATGGTATTTTCATTTTTCATGTTTTAGACTATGTGGTGGAATTGAGTGTCAAAAAAATCCCCCCATCCAAATTGGATCTGGAATGAAATGAGGATCCATAATTAGGTAAAGTAATGAATAAGAAAAAAGAGGTGATTGTGGCACACAAGTTGTAGTGCGTAAGGTAAATTGGCATGCAAGTTGGTAACGTGCAGGGTCTTGGTGTTCATGGTGTCATGCATCGATTATATATATTGTCTTAATTTCTGAAAAAAAATATCCCAACATTAATAAATCCATCTCTCGTCACTCAAGATCTTGTTGCTCGAACACTCATGATCAATCGTGCTTCTGGTGTATGTTTTTCATTTGCCTTCTAGAACTGGGGTGCAACAATTTGGCACTAATTTTATACTTCTGTTACAACTTACATACTTGCATTCCATAATTCCATTTTCAGGTTTTCTCATTTATTTTTTCAAAACATCAAAAATAAACTTACTTTAATGATTATTTTTTATCTCCTTTGTAGGTTTTATATCTCTCAAAAAAATTTTGAATTGATGATGAATTGGCCAGTATGAGGATTGATTACATGATAAACATTATCAGTCATTACTACTTTGACATTTATGACACCACACTCTCAGATGTGGAAAAATATCTGAAGAAATATCATTTCAATTTTCCTCATAGCATTTAATTTTCTTTTTATAGTTATTATCATCTACGAGATGTCAAAATTCTAAACCTGAAGAACTATATTCTACATTATTTGTTTCAACACAATACCAACATATCGTCTGCCAATATTTCTATTAGGGGGTAATATACTAATTTTGGGACATAAGAGAAGGCTCATATCATGCATCATAGCCCATGTGATCCAGATTTGAAAGCACACAGACCCGAGGTGCAACCACATTGTTATTCACCCATCTTTGAGATTCTTAGATGGATTAATCAAAAGGCTGGAAGAAATGTTTCGATTTCCTCCCAAGAGGGGGTGTAAAACCTGCATGGATGTGGGAATATTGGGTGCCCAAGACAATCATTGAATTTACACATGACTAAAAAGTTGAGGGATTTATGAGGCTGTATGGGTTAGGAAAACCAATGTGTATAAGAAGTACGATTTTGTGCCCGAGTTACTAAGATGATGGAGTCAAAAAACTAACACTTTCCACATGAAAAAATGTTGAGTAGGAACTATTTTTTGGGATGTATACAAGATCTATGGAGAGGAAATCTTTGGGGATATGTACAATGAGTTTATTACCCCCATGGCGTCATTGAATGTCTCAAAGAAGACACCAGTCATGGTTCGTGAGTTGACAAAAATATTTAACAAACTCAAGATTGAAACCACCATGAATTCCCACACAAAAAGGGATATTCATCCAGAGGAGTGTATGGGAATTTTCTTAGTAAAAAAGAAGCAAAAATGTCCCAAATGTACTAATCCAACTAGTTGTCCTATAGTAGGGAAGAGAGATACACTTGAAACACTTTGGACAACCATAGATATAAGAGAGATTAACAAGTAGGGATATGAAGTTAATTCCAAAATTATTGAGAATAAACGTCTGGATGGTTCTTGGCCATGTGGCTCAGATTTTATTTTTTACTAGTACAATATTCCAAAGTAGGCGTGAGGCCAGGAACTTTTGTTTTTTAGGCAAAGCCGATAGAGGGTTGGATGGTTGGGTTGGCCACTCCTATTATAGAAAATATTCCAAGGAACGTACAATATATTTATAGAGGGAAGTATAATTTTTCAATAGGGGTACCATTTCAAGAGTTATGGGGGTGAATCGACACTCATTTATAGATTTATACTCTATAATGTGGGGTACATGTCTTTGGAATTTCATTTCGACCATCTGTTTTAGATTTCTATGGTATTTTACCTTTGTCTCTGAATGCTTATGATATCAAGGGTAGGTTGAGTATGTATTAGTAATTTCATCACTTCCCTTATGGGAATCTGTATACGAGGTGATTTTTTGGGGATGTGATGACCAATTTTGAGCTATGAGAATATATGATAGCTTTCAGAAATGGCATATTGGCCACCCAGATTGACAGAGAAATTATATGTGTGGCATGTGGTTCTTATTGATTTCCATGTCAATTCGAATATCTACAAAAAGTTACTATATCCACCTTGTTCATTTCATTTAGAGACACATATGATGGTTTCCCAAAAACTGTTATTCCTGAAAAATGTAAAGAATATTGGGGAAATATTTAATTTACTTGTCAATGATGCAATAAGTATAATGATAGTATGGTATGTAGAAAACTAGGTCACATCGTATCCTAAAAGGGTATTTAACCAGGATGTCCCTTGAGTGGGGATAATGAAAGGTATTAGTAATGAACCTCTTAATTTAGAAGGTAATTCTTCATCATCAGTGGCCAAATCTATAGGGTTAGAGGGTGGAGGTGACGAGGCTGCCAATTCACTGATGTGACCTTATCCAAGATACAATCCACTCAGCAGAGTTAAGAGTGCTACAACCTCAATCCATACTGAGGATGTACCAAGGCGATTTAGTCTCCATAATTCTGAAGAGCGAAGAGTTCCATTTTCTAATCCCCCATCTGTGACTACGGGAATTGGTTTGAAATTTAATACAAGACTACTGAATCCTCTATATGACCTTCCAGCATGTACTCTTAATATATATGACAAGAGGTTGTTCAGACATGGAAAATATTATATTGTGATTTTGAAACCATGTGGATTGATCTATGTGAAGGGATGTATATTCCAAGAATTAGGGATCTGCATTCCTCTTCTAATATTCTATTCATGAACTATCATGATCAAGTGAGAAAATACATATGAGAGATGGAAATTCTCATATACGCAACTGAAGAATCAATTACCACCAGGTAGGGGGGTGAAGGAAATGATAGATCATGGTACTACTGAAGTAAATGATCTTTCATTAGATGAATAATTGCATGATTCTATAGACTCTAAATATGTATGTTTCCTTTTTCTTAAATTATTTTCGATAATGCAATTTTAATTTAGTCAATGTGTTGTTACTCAGGGGAAATATCATCTTATCTTGCATCTGGATATTAAAAAATCAACTTATGTTCAGTCTCCATGATATAGCCTAGGAGGTACTACTATTGGAGGTACTAGATCACCCCATGAATTAGAAGAAATATCTCTAGGCTAATATGTCATGGATGAAGAGATAGAAAGGGTATTGCAATCTCCAATACCCATTTTTTGAGATAATTATGCAAGTCCTCCAAAGAAGATGAAGAAATAAAAGCATTGAAGAATGAACTCCATGGTGAAATTATAAATCAGTAGTGGAAATCCTTCTTAATAACATGAATTTTTGCCTTGTTAATGAAAATGTGTTTAAAATTATTGGAATTACAATTGCTTATTCTATTTCTTCTCTAAAAGAAAATACTAATAATATTTGAAGAAAAACGAAGGGTTCTCTTGAATAGGAAGAAATTTCTACTAACCCGGTGGTTCTTGAAGAGGCAGTGAGGCAAAAATAGCCAACATTTATTCCCATTATTTCTCATGTTCATCTTATCAAAAGACAAGAGGATTTTGGTAAATCAACAGTACTTTACAAGACATAAAATTTAACAAAAAATGACTTCCATAATGTTATAATTTAGGTTCATCACATGCACTAGAACATCCTATGACAATTTATGGAGTCCCCACTACTATTTCTAAGGATGATTTTATACATCATAGGTTGTTGGAGGAATGTTGTGAAGAAAATACGCCGACTGCCCACATGGGCAAGATGAAACTAGGAATTGGGATATCATTGGATGTTATGGTGAACCTTTGAATGTTTTTTTATGAGGTATTAGAACATGTTAATATAAAAAATTATTTAGATGATTCTGAAGTACCATGTATAGACTCAACTAGATGTGAGTTTTCTTTATTCATCATATTAATATTCTTATGTTTAAATTTTTAACCATGATTTTTTGAAATATGCAGTTCCATATAATGTACTTGTTTCCATGATGATGCCCGAAGGATCATTTGACATTAATTTCAATCCTACCGTTGTGATGAAATTGTCTCAGGTTAATCTTGAGACAAAAGATCTTTCTGAGTTTCATTCCAATGATCTTAACAAAATTAAAGAGAGCATTCAATACCAAGAGACATCAAAAAACTATTGAAATTGAGAATGTTTGGTGGGAGTCTTCTAATGATTCTGACCTATTGTTAGGTAAGAGATACTGATATTGTGATTGTACCAAATTTTGGTATTTCTTGAAACTAACCATAACCATAATTTAATTAAACTTATAGGGCTATTGACTTCAATGGATAGTTCCAGAGGTGAAGCCGCTATATCAGCTCAAACAATATTAGAATGTGAAAAAACTGATATAAATGAACGATCTGAACATGAAACTACTTTAAGTGCATTTATCCACAAATTTGTCCCTCCTTATGACAATGATTCTGAATCAGGACCAGAACTTCAAAAGGTACTTCATTTTTGACGTCGTAATGCATGAAAAAATATACAAAAAATAATATCTAAAATTCCCCATGAGGAACTACATTCAAAAATTCCAAGACATTCATCTCTATTTATTATTATAGGATTTGGATGTTTTGCATACCATTTAATTTATATAGCAGTGAAAGTGATTTTCTAAAGGAGGGAGAAAGAGAAGAAGCTTTTGAAAGATCAGATAAAATATAAAATATTGATCAACACTGATGAATTAAAAACACTGTTTTCCTGAGCTATGGCCAATCATACTATAAAGTTTAATGAACTGAAGTATAATATAAAATTATAGATTGTTCAACATCTGCGTCTTCAATTGGATTCAGATATTAGCACTAGGTTGCTTGACCAACTTCATGATTACATTGGAAAAGTCTTGATGGATGGTGTAAAAGATATTCTAGGTACTAAGGAAGAAATTCACCATACTATAGAGAATGAAGTTGGTCAGATAAATGAACATTAACAGGAATATGATGGGGCTGAAGATGTCATTAACCAAATGAAATGTTATATCGAAAACCTCATTAAATTTATTAAAAAATAGAAACATTAGTTTTTGGATTACCCTCTATGAATTTTTTTTCACAAATGAGAAGCATTATATTGTTAATAATTTATGATTTCATTATTGATAGTTATTTTTACCTAATCCACTGTTCTTAGTAAACATAATATTATTTTCAATAGGGTTATATTGTAAAGACCCAGAAATTTCAAGTGAAATTTTTTCTTAAATTTTATTTGGAATTTAACAAGAATGCAGTTTCTGACGGCGCCTGATTCCGAGGCCCGGTGTGCCCGGAATCATTTTTCCAAATTTTAGCTCAGGTACGTTCATTGAACGAAGGAGTGGGAATTTCCATCTTTTGAACCGGTGCTCAGAATCGAATTCTGAGGGCACCGATGAAACCGCAGTACCGGTAATTTCTCAGAAAAACCTTTTCCGGAGTTGCGTTTTCACGAGAGATGTTGATAAAAATTGTGGAAGATAGAAATAAATTTTAATACAATTTTTATTTTTTCCTAAGTAGATTTATGCTTTGGGTGGAGGTTGGGTAACTACCCAACTTCCCATGGGAGGTTATGAGATTGGTGGGGCCCACACGAACCCCACCCCTTCACATTCCTTAACTCCCTCAACTCACAATTAAATTTGATAACTTATGTTTTGATAACTTATGTTTTTAATGAAGTTTGTTTAATGTGAGTGTTTGAATTTCAAACCTTATGTTGTGTTAATAAAATAAGTAAGGGACTTATTTTTTTTTGGGTAGGAGGCTTGTTGCTTGAGAGATTTGGGAGAAAAGATAAGGGAGACTTGAGTTTCTTCATCCTCTTTGTCGAAGAACATGATGAATGCGAAGAACGCGAAGAACGTCGGATTCCTCGGAGGTCGACGTCTCCTTCCCATACGTCTCCTTTAGTGACGCCTCTTACCGCAATGCTGACAACGTCTTCTTTCGCGACGCCTCTTTCCACGACGAATCCTTGTTCGACGAACCTCCATTGAAGCTACGCTCGAGGTAGGGGAAATTTAATTGGTGTTCTCTTATCGTTTGAGAAAAGAATGACGGGCGCAGACCAACCATTTCCAGGTTGATCCACGGATCGTTGTTTCATGCGGGTTGATGTTGAGGATTATTGTTTTTGATCTAAAATATTTATTTGCCGTACGTCGACTTCTATTTGATGGCTACTTTCTATCATTATAACAGGAGGATGTCGGACCGCACGAACACGGCCGACCCTCCTCCCCCTTGTTATTTAAATTTGATGCGGCACGTGAAAGACAGCGCGGTGCCATTTCACCACGCGGAAATTATGAGGAATGCGGAACGTGAAAGGCACGTGAAATATTTGTTGCGACACGTGAAAGGTGGCGTGGCGCCGTCGCGCAGCGCCAGAAAACCACGAAGAGGCCACAGTTTGATTATTTGATCGTTGAGCGCAGATTGGAGGGTGATGACAAACGAGGACGCAAGGTAATTTTGAGGCCTCCCCAGTGAAGGTCGGGTCCTAGGAGGGATTTTGGCGAATACGACGTGAATTTCCAACCACCGGAACTCGTCCGGTGGTCCGTAGAGCAAACTGTCGGCATGCCGCGCAGGCACGGCGGCGCCTGATGTGCCGCCGTGGAGAACCAACACAGCTGAAGCCGCGGCGGCGGTCCGGCCATCTCGCGACCGCGCAGGACCGGATAATATGGGACGCGGCCACCCGACCGCATCCGTTGGAGAGAGGCGGCCCCCACACGGGGCCGCAGACCATTCAAGGGGGCGGCGCCCCCCCTGGTGGACCGCTCGGCCGTTACGGCCGAGCCGCCAGGCGACCGAGTCGCGCCCACGCTGGCCGGGCTGGGTCGCGCCCAGGCCGGGCCGTGCCGCCCCGGCCGGGGTCCGACCCTTGGGGTTGGCCCGGGTCGGTCCGGGCCCAGACCCCCCCTTTTTCGGACCTTTTCAGTCTTTTTCCCATATCCTAGGCTACAGACCTCCGATCAACGCACCGTCAGCGGTGATGCGATCCTTAGACCGAGAAGGTCGTTTTGACATATCGCACTCAAGGTTTTGGAATACTTTAGGTTCGTCCTGGTTGGTTCGTACAGGAAACCAGCCAGGCCCTCGGAGCGGAAACGCTCGTAACTTGAGCTCCGGACGTCCGATTGATGTGCTGTCGACTTTGTTGGATTCCTATTGATGAGATGGAACTTTTGGATTACTCTGCTCGAGGTTTGGATGCTTTCGGAGTGCGGTTGGTTTGGTACGCTCACGAAACCAACTGGGCCCCTGGAACGAAAAAGCCAATAATTCACAGACCGGGCGTCCGATTGACGCACCTTCTGTCTTGTCGATTTCCTCTTGATGATACATAACTTTTGGCTTACTCCGCTTGAGGTTTGGATGTCGTTGGAGTGCGGTCGGGTTGGTTCGCTCACGAAACAAACTGGGCCCCTGGAACGAAAAAGCCAATAACTCACAGACCGGGTGTCTGATTGACGTGGCGTCTCTCTCGTTGATTGACTCTTGATGAGGCAGAACTTTTGGCATACTTCGCTTGAGGTTTGGATGCAGTTGGATAGTGGCTGGGTTGGATTGCACCCAAAATCCTACCGGGCCCCTGGAATGGAAAGGCTGATAACTTTCAGACCGGATGTCCGTTTGACGAACCGTCAGCGGCATTGGTGATCACGTTGAGAAACGGTCCCTATGAGTATACCCTATGAGAGTTCGGGGTACAGTTAAGATAAGACCGGGTTGGTTCGCTCACGAAACCAACCGGGCCCCTGGGATGAAAAGGCTAATAACGTACAGACCAGGCGTCTGATTGACGCGCCGTCTGTTGCGTTGAGACCCCTATGACGAGGTTGTCCTCTGAGATACTTCTTCCTGGAACCTTGAGATACTTGGAGTATCAACCTGTAGCTCGTGGAGCGGACCCTCCAAGAGAGGAGCGTGCGGAGTACGGAGACCGTGTAGCCGACTGAGACCTGACGACTGCTTGACCCACACGAATTGGAGTGAGTCGACTAGCCCAGTGGACGGAGCACTACTTTGTTTGCGTTAAGAACCATGGAGGACAGAGCACTACCTGTGTGATAGTGCAGACCCACGGTACTCGTCCAGAGAGTACCTCTGCAGGCTACTATGGGGTGTGCACTACTGTGTTTGAGTGGCATACCCCGGAGGGAAGCACTACTGTGTTTGGGTGGCTGGCCCGCGATACTCAACAGGAGAAGTATCTCAGAAGTCTTAAGTTAGTGAGAAGTACGTCAGAGTCATGACAGTACCACTGTACACTCCAGAGACGGGGCTCTTCAGCAGTTACGATTTCGATAATGAAAATCCTGGTTTGAGCTGAGTCATTTAACCCTTGTGTTTACCTCATGATAGATATGGGTCACTTGATAACTTAGGTATATGTATGGGCATATAACTGGGTAGTGGTTATCCGTTGATTTCATGATCTTGGTGTTTTCCTCATGATTGAGATGGTTTACTTGATAACTTAGGTATATGCATGGGCATATACCTAAGTAGAGGTTATCTGTTGAGATCTTCGTTGTGGTTATCCATGTTGGTTTTAATGAGACCTTGAGGGTCTCGGGGTCCCTACTGAGTATCATTATACTCACCCCTACACGTGCTATACCCGCACCTCGTTGTGTTGGTTGCAGACGACGGGAAGTGCTGACGGAGGCCGAGTAATCGAGGACTGGATGGTACCCGGAGGTGGACCACACGACGAGTCAGTACCCGGAGGTGGACCACATGACGAGATGACACACAGAGGAGGTTGATGGGCGAGAGTGTTATCTGTACCTACCCTTCAGGTAAGATCCGAGGAGGACAACCCAGGAGCCGCTTCCATTCTTCCAGCTGTTGTCTTTTTTATTGTACTTGTAAAGACCCGTAAAATTCAAGGGAAATTTTTTCTTAATTTTCTTTAGAATTTTACAAAAGCGTGGTTTCTGACGGCACCTGATTCTGAGGCCCGGAGTGCCCAGAATCAATTTCCGAAGTTTGGCTCGGGTACGTTCAGTGAACGAACGAGCGGGTTTTCCTAACTTTTGATCCGGTGCTCGGAATTGAAATTTGAGGGCACCGATGAACTCGCAGCGCCGATATTCGCATAAGGAGACCTTTTCCAAGGTTGTGTTTATTACGAGTTAGTTTTTGGGTTTTTAGATTAAGTTAAATAAAATTTGTGAAATACAAAATTTTATTTAAACTTATTAGTTAACTTCTCTCAAAGGAAGTTAGGGGTGGGACCCACACCCACTTAACCTCCCTTGAGAGGATTAAGTGTGGTGGGGCCCACGCGAACCCTAAAACTTTTCATCTTCTCCCAACTCCCTTAACCCCTCTTTAAATGACATGAGTTATTTAATTTTGGATTTATCCTTTTTGAATTTCAAACCTTTGAAATTCAATTGTTATGTTTGTGATTAAAATAAGCTCTTATATTATTTTTGTTGGGTTAGAACTCTTTAGCTATCTTGAGAGATTTTGAGAGCTTTTCTTCCTTCTTCAATCTTTGACGAAGAACGCTCAAGCTTGACGAAGAACGGTCAAGATCCGATGAAGAACGCCGCTCCTCTCTTCTTCATCTTCCGTGTCAACGAGAGGGAACGCCGCTTCCTCCTCGGACATTCTTCGTCGGCATACGAATATTCTCCAACGACGTACCTCTTTAGATGTACCTCTTCGTCATCGGATTTGACGAACGACTACCGCGACACCCGACCTCCGCGACGTTGTCTTCCGTGGGACGTTGAAAAATCTTCGAACCTATACCCAAGGTAGGGGTTGTTGTTATTTGTTTATTTATTTATCCTTGTTCGTGGTTCTTGCATGACTAACGTAAGGATTTTAAATAAGTGTTATTGTTTAACGTGAGGGGGCCGGACCGCATGAACACGGCCGAACCCCCTCCTTCGTTCTTGATGTTTTATATTGCGGATGAATCAAGGTGGTGTGGTGCCGTCGCACCACGCGGATATTCCCCCGAATCTTACGCGACGCCATCGCGCCGCGCCATGGAAGAATCATCAAGAACGCAACGCCGTCGCGCCGCGTTGAAGGAAATCAAAGGCGCGGCGGAGGGGCGCGGTGCTGTCGCACCGCGCCGGACGACGAACACCGCGGCCGGTTCCGGGCCGCAGCGGGACGAGAAGACCGGCGGCCGGGCCGCCGGCGTCGGAAGCCGAAAAGGGGACCGGATTTTCCGGTCCCGTTGGAGAAATCCGGCCGGCAGTTGGCCGACCGGAAGGTCAAAGGCCGGGGGAAATAAATTCCCCCGACCAGCTCTAAAACCCCCCTCATTTAAGAGGGGGGCAGTTTCCTTTGGGGGGGGGGGGGGGCAGGCGGCCCCCCGGTTTAATCAAGCAGGCCCCCACGAGGGGGGCCGTTTTCCAAAAGGGCGCGGCACATATGCCGCGCCGCCACTCCAAGAAGCGGGGGGCTTTGCCCCCCCCCCCCCCCCCCCCCGCGCACTGCCTCCATGCGGCGCCAGGCCGCCTCGCCGTCAGGCTGACGCGCCGCAGCACCGCCGCGCCGCCAGGCCGCCGCGCCGCCGCGCCGCCGGCCGGCCGGTCCGGGTCGGTCCCGGGTCGGGTCGACCCGGTTCGGGCCGACCCAGGGGGGGTCGGGCCGGGTCGGCCCTGACCCGGACCCCCCCGTTTTGAATCAGTTTCGGTTTTTTGGCCATAACATGAGCCACGGACCTACGATTGACGAACCGTCTGCGGGAACGCGATCCTTGGATCGAGACGGTCATTTCGATATATCGCACTCAAGGTTTCGGGACATTTTGAGTTCGGCCGGGTTGGTTCGTTCACGAAACCAACCGGGCCTTCGTAGCGGAAATGCTCATATCTTGAGCTACGGACGTCCGATTGACGTGTCGTCAGCTTTGTTGTGTTTCTCTTATTGAGACTGTTCTTTTGGCATGTTCCGCCCGAGGTTTGGACGTAGGTGGAGTATGGTCGGGTTGGTTTTGCCTTAAAAACCAACCGGGCCCCAGGGACGAAAATGCCAATAACTCTCAGACCGGGCGTCCGATCGACGCGCCGTCTGTTGCGTTGAGTTCCTGTTGACGATACGGATCTTTTGGATACATCAACTCTGGACTTTGTGACAGTTGATGTATCAGCCTCTCGGCTCGTGGAGCGGATCTCCCGAACGAGCTTGCTGTGTGCGGGAACCCTAGTGCTGGCTGCGACTGTTACTGTGACTGCTACTGCTACTGCTACTGTGACTACGACGACGACAGTACAGAGATCCTGTGTGGATTCGACGACGACGACTACAACACTCAGCGATCCTACGTGGATCAGTGCTACAGGTCCTGTGTTGGCCCGATCTTGTGTGGGTCCGATCATGTGTGGGTCTTTGCGCTCAGCGGTCCTGTGTGAACCAGCGCCTACAGGTCCTACGTGGGCCCAATCCTGTGTGGGTCTTCTGTGGGGGTTAGTTACCTATCGATCCTTCGTGGGTCCAACGACTTAAATGGATCAGAGATCATCTTTATCGTCCTTTGAAGAAGTATACCTGTGTGAGCTGAAACCTATTGCTTTCCTGTGTGGATTGTGTTGTGCAATCCTGTGTGGATTACGTTTTGCATTCCTGTATGGAATACATTTACTTTTTTGTGTGGACGGAGTTGTACTTGGGCTCGGAGGTTGGAGCGTATTTGAAATTGATGACTTAGGTATATGTATGGGCATATACCTAAGCAGTGTCGGTTGTTACTTCGTGATTGTACCTTTCTTCGTGGTTTATCCTCTGTGGATTTGAGAGACCTTCAGGGGTCTTGGTGTCCCTACTGAGTAGCTTATACTCACCCCTGCACGGGCTTTGCCCGCCCTACGTTGTGTTGGTTGCAGACGACGGACAGCGTTGATCTTAGCTGAGGCTTGCAGAGCAGGACGGTACCTGGAGGTGGACCACTGGACGGGACGTACTCAGAGCGGACGGCGGGACCCGTGGAGCAGTGGAGCTATCTGTACCCACCCTTCAGGTGGGATTTCCAGTGGACAGCTCGGTGTAGCGGCTTTTACTTTTCAGTTTCTGTTTTCCCTTTCGAGTTGTACTTTACTTTCAGTTTGGGTTTGTATGCTGGCCCATTTAGTTTTCTGCACTTTCAGTTGTACTCTTCTTTTGCTTAGTGTTTACTTTCTGCTTGCTTACTCTGTGGTGTTTGTTTACTTTACAAAGGCAATGCCTTCCCTTTTTACCGGGATTTACGCCTTGGTGCTAGTCGCCAGCCCCTAGTCTATGGAAGGCGGGCATGGGGTAGTCACGGCACAGACCCCGAGGGCGGGTCGTGACAGTACTTTTTTTCAGTTGTAGTTGTACTTTCAGTTGGGTTTGTATTCTGGCCCATTTACTTTTCAGCACTTCTCTTTGTACTTAGTGTTTTACTTCCTCTTGTACTCTATGGTGTTTTGTTTACTTTTATAAAGGAAATTCCTTCCCAGTTATCGGGATTTACGCCTTTGGTGATAGTCTCCACCCCCTGGCCTATGGAAGGCGAGCTTGGGGTAGTCACGGCACGGGCCCCGAGGACGGGTCGTGACAAATTGGTATTAGAGGAGTCGGTTCTACCGCAAAACTTATAACTCTGATATTTTCTTTCTGTGAAGCAATAGTGTTAAGAGTACTGAGTGTGTTTTTCAGTTCAGGGAGTCCAGTGTTGGTGTGGGCGGCCGACATATCCATACACTAGGACCTCGATAGCTGATTTCCAACTTTGTGCACGAAAACATTGATTTCGTGTGTGTTTCCAGAATTTTTTAAATGTCAGCTCAAACCAGGTCAGCTCACCAGGTATAATCATTTGATCGTGTCACGTTGTTTCTTGAGGATGCCTGTTCACGGACGACCAGCTAGAACCAAGAGGGATGTGTGTACTGACAGCCTGCCGACCGAAGAGGCTTCGGTACAGGGCCCTCTTGCAGTTGAGGCACCAGCGGAGGCACCAGTGGTACTACCATACATTGAGCCACCGATGCCACCAGCCCCAGCAGTATGCGATGCACGCCACTTGAGCGCGCTGCATGAGTTCCAGTGCCAGAGACCCTCCGGGGAGAGACGGACCCGCAGGCGGCTGAGGATTGGCTGGAGGTTGTGGTGAGAGTATTCAGGCTAGTGGGGACGCCTGCATACTTCATGGTGATCTTTGCTGCCAGCCTTCTTCGGGCAGCAGCAGGCAGGAGGAGGAGCCACTTGTTCCAGTTTTGCGACGGGATGACCTTCACATGGGAAGACTTCGAGACCTTCTTCAGGGTGGAGTTTTTTCCAGTAGCTCTATACCCCGAGCATGTTTAAGATCTGCTGCTTTTGCCGCGTGTTTTTCGATCAGTAGTTGAGTCATCTGTGGGCAGTAGACAGATGATGCAGAGGTCTAGGAGGACCAGACTAGCAGTTGGGCGATATTGGGTTTTAGGACCGGTGGTGCGGGGCACCTGGGGTGGGGTTAGAGCCAGTCGTATGGGGAGCAGGAAGTGTTATGAATGTGGCAGGAAGGGTCACCTGGCACGTGACTGTCCGACCCCCCGCACTGTTGATCCGCAGGCTTTGGAGGAGCCACCGAGGCAGAAGCAACGACGAGTGCTTGAGCAACATCCGAGATGTGGACAAGGATATAGAGCTCTGGGAGCAGGTGGACAAGATCAGAACTAATGGATATGTCCCTTGTACTTCTATTTCCATGTTGTTGTTGTATTCATGTCTTTGTACTATGAGCTGCAATAATAAAAAGACACATATCTTTGTTTCCTTTCCTGTCCTTTTGTTTGGTTGATACTGAGTGGTCCCAGTTAAGACTGTTGACATGACCGTCACATTCGAGTTTTATACTAGAGGAGACCCAGTGACCTCACACTTTTGCTGACAGTGTGACTCGACCCTTGGAGGCGAGAGTGACAGTTGGATCTCTTGGTAGTTACGTCGAGGACTTACGACGTCATCCATGACATGAATGCATCATTCATGTCCGGATTGACGGTATTAGGCAATGGGCATGGTTCATCCAGGGGATGATATCGAGTTTCTCTTTTCGGAAAAGGAGAAATTTTAGCAGCTCTTTCAGATCGTAGGCAAAGAAGGTGTGGATCATCCAGGAGTGGATGAAGACGGCACAGTGCGGTAACAAACAGGAAACCAGTGCCAGTCATAGAGACTCAAGCGTGTTAAATGTTTCAAGAAGAGGATGATTTAAGGAGAGATGAGTCTGCAAAGCAGCAGACGTGGAGCCAGATCTAGGAGAGTAGCATGAGGTGGTGTACATCTTAACATTATACAAACACCTGCCTCAGTTATCCCCACCATGCTCAGGGATCTGGAGGGCGGGGGAAGAGTGCGGCTGCATGCGGTCAAGCAGTGTGACCCAATGGCTCTAAAAATGATTCCAGGGACTGTCTGTGTCCACTACTATCTACTGTATTAATAGACATCGATATGAATCATTCCTTGTTTCCACAAATCTTGTTCCAGACCTAGAGTTTCCGGTAAGCCGTGGACTTGACCCTCACGTCTGGAGATACCTTGGGAGGTGACTCGATAATCACACTTACACCGACAGTGTGGTCAGACCCTGGAGGAGAGAGTTTCGGTTGGAATCTCTTGGTGGCAGCATCGAGGCCTTACGACGTTGGTTTGAGTATGGACTGGGAAATCACATTTCATACACAAATTGATGGTATTAGTAAAAAAGGTTGTGGTTTAACTACGACGTCGAAATGGGTTTTCCTTGGTCGGAGAAAAGGAAACCCCAGGAAGCACATGATAAACTCATGCACAGAAGGGTACGACCAATCACTCTTGAGTCGGTCAACCTTACCCTCGTGGAATCAGTTGTTTTGAGTTTCAGTTCTAACAGGATTTGGAGACCTCTATAGTTCGAGGTTGACGATCACGTCCTTATACGGGTCTCACCTCGACGAGGTTTACGGAGATGTGGACAAGGCGGAAAGTTATCTCCGAGGTTCAACGGACCTTTCTAGGTCCTCAGCTGGGTAGGCGAGGTGTTTTACCGCTTGACCCATCCACCTCAGTTGCACCAGGTGCACGATGATTTCCACGTATCTCAATTGAGGAGATAAGTGCTCGACCCTTCGCATATCATCGACCATGAGAAGCTGAATGATGCAGATGGGGTGACTTCCACGAAGGTTCCAGTGGGGATCGAGGATCGACAGGAGTAGATCCTACGAGGACGGTCGATTCCTCGGGTGCGCTTTCCTTGGCAGTACGGGAGCCTCCAGGTAAGCACATGGGAGCGGAAGGCTCAGATGCGTGCTCAATACCGCTTTTGTGACCTCAGTTTGTGTTGAAGCTTTACGGGGATGTAAATCCCTGAGGTGGGAGTAATGTAAAGACCCGGAAATTTCAAGGAATTTTTTTTTAAATTTTCATTATAATTTTACAGGAACGAAGTTTCTGACGGCACCTGATTTTGAGGCCCTGTGTGCCCGGAATAATTTTTCCAAAGTTTAGCTCGGGTACGTTCAGTGAACGAAAGAGCGAGAATTTCTAACTTTTGAATCGGTGTTTGGAATCGAATTCCGAGGGAACCGATGAAATCACAGCGCCGGTAATTGCTTAGAAACCCCTTTTCCGGAGTTGCATTTTCACGAGAGAGGTTGAAAAAAATTGTGGATGATATAATAAAAATTTAACTACATTTTTTTATTTTTCTCTAAGTGGATTTATGCTTTGGGTGGAAGTTGGGTAACTACCCAACATCCCATGGGAGGTTATGAGAGTGGTGGGGCCCACATGAACCCCGCCCCTTCACATTCCTTAACTCCCTCAACTCACAATTAAATTTGATGACTTATGTTTTGATAACTTACATTTTTAATGAAGTGTGTTTAATGTGACTGTTTGAATTTCAAAAACTTGAATTTCAAACCATAAGTTGTGTTAATAAAATAAGTAAGGGACTTATTTTATTTTATTTTGGGTTGGAGGATCGTTGCTTGAGAGCTTTGGGAGAAAAGCTAAGGGAGACTTGAGTTTCTTCATCATCTTCGTCGAAGAACACGAAGAACGCGAAGAACGCGAAGAACGTGAAGAACGCCGGATTCCTCGGAGGTCGACGTCTCCTTCCGCGACGTCTCCTTCCGTGACACCTCTTACCGCGACTCTGATGACGTCTTCTTTCATGACATCACTTTCCATGAAGAATCCTCGTTCGACGAACCTCCATTCAAGATACACTCGAGGTAGGGGAAATTTAATTGGTGTTCTCTTATCTTTTGAGAAAAGAACGACGGGCTTGGACCAACCATTTACAGGTTGATCCGTGGATCATTCGTTCATGCGGGTTGATGTTGAGGATTATTGTTTTTGCTGTGAAATATTTCTTTGTCGTACGTCGACTTCTATTTGATGGCTGCTTGCTATCATTATAACAGGAGGAGGTCGGACCGCACGAACACGGCTGAACCTCCTCCCCCCTTGTTATTTGAATTTGTTGCGGCACATGAAAGACGGCGTGGTGTCGTTTCACCACGCGGAAATTATGAGGAAGGGATAAGAAGCGCGGCGCCGTCGCACCGCACCGATAAAGTTTAACAAGCCACAGCGCCGTCGTGCCGCGCCGAAAATCCACAAAGAGGCTGTAGTTTGATTATTTGATCGTTGAGCACTGATTGACGGGAGATGAAAAACGAGGCCGAAATGTAATTTCGAGGTCTCTACAGTGAAGGTCGGGTCCCGGGAGGGCTTTTGGCGAAGACGACATGAATTTCCGACCACCGGAACTCGTCCGGTGGTCCGCGGAGCAAACCGCTAGCTCGCCACGCCAGCGCGGTGGGGCCGGCAGCGGAAGGCGGCGGCGCCCGGCGCGCCGCCGTGGAGAACCGCCGCGGCTGAAGCCGCGGTGGCGGGCCAGCTGTCTCGCGCCCTCGCGAGACTGGCGAAGGCGGGACCCGGCCACCCGGCCGTGTCCGTTGGCGAGAGGCGGCCCCCCACGCGGAGCCGCGGACCATTCAAGTGGTGTGGCGCCCACCTGGCGCACCGCTCGGCCGTTACGGCCGAACCGCCAGGCGACCGGGTCATGCCCGCACTGGCCGGGTCGGACCCAGACCCGGGTCGGGTCGACCCGGTTCGGGCACACCCAGGGGGGGGGGGGGTTTGGCTGGGTCGGTCCAGGCCCAGACCCCCTGCTTTCGGACCTTTTTGGTCTTTTGCCCATATCCTGGGCTACGGACCTCCGATCAATGCACCGTCAAGGGAGATGCGATCGTTGGACCGAGACGGTCGTTTTGACATATCGCACTCAAGGTTTAGGAATACTTTGGGTTCAGCCGGGTTGGTTCGTACACGAAACCAACCGGGCCCTCGGAGCGGAAACACTCGTAACTTGAGCTCCGGACGTCCGATTTACATGTCGTCGACTTTGTTGGATTCCTCCTGATGAGACAGAACTTTTGGCTTACTTCTCTTGAGGTTTGGATGACGTCGGAGTGCAGTGGGGTTGGTTCGGTCACGAAACCAACCGGGCCCCTAGAACGAAAACGCCAATAACTCACATATCGGGCGTCCGATTGACGCGCCGTCTATATCGTTGATTTCCTCATGATGAGAAGGAACTTTTGGCTTACTCCGCTCGAGGTTTGGATGTCGTTGGAGTGCGGTCGGGTTGGTTCGCTCACGAAACCAACTAGGTCCCTGGAACGAAAAAACCAATAACTCACAAACCGGGCGTCCGATTGACACGTCGTCTGTCTCATTGATTTCCTATTGATGAGACGAAACTTTTGGCATACTTCACTTGAGTTTTGGATGCGGTTGGATAGTGGCCAGGTTGGATTGCACCCGAAATCCAACCGGGCCCCTGGAACGGAAAAGCTGATATCTTTCAGATCGGACGTCTGTTTGACGAACTGTCAGCGACGTTGGTGATCACGTTGAGAAACGGTCCCTATGAGTATACCCTATGAGAGTTTGGGGTACAGTTGAGATACGGCCGGGTTGGTTCGCTCACGAAACCAACCGGGCCCCTCGGACGAAAAGACTAATAACTCACAGACCGGGCATCCGATTGACGCACCGTCTGTTGCGTTGAGACCCCTATGACGAGGTGGTCCTTTGAGATACTTATTCATGGGACTTTGAGATACTTGGAGTATCGAACTGTAGATCGTGGAGCAGACCCTCCCAGAGACGAGCATGCGGAGTACGGAGACCGTGTAGCCGACTGAGACCTGACGACGGCTTGACCGACTCGACTTGGAGTGAGTCGATTAGCCTATTGGACGGAGCACTACTTTGTTTGGGTGTAGACCCATGGAGGACGGAGCACTACCTGTGTGACAGTGCAGACCCACGGTACTTGTCCAGAGAGTACCTCTGCAAGCTACTAGGGGGTGTGCACTATTGTGTTTGGGTGGAATACCTCGGCGGGAAGCACTACATTGTTTGGGTGGCTAGCCCGCGGTACTTGACAGAAGGAGTACCTCAGCAGTCTTACGTTAGTGAGAAGTACCTAGGAGTCGTGACAGGACCACTGTACACTCCAGAGACGGGGCTCTTCACCAGTTACGATTTCGATAATGAAAATCCTGGTTTGAGCTGAGTCTTTTTACCATTGTGTCA
>CAUJRU010003572.1:0-39847 GCA_963277665.1 Viscum album
GAATTCGTTTTTGGCTTCAGGGTTCAGATTTTTGGTTTTAGGGTTTAGAGTTTAGGGTTTCAGATATAGGATTTTAGATCTAGGTTTTAGGGTTTTTTGGTATGGTTTTCGGGATTTGGTTTATGATTTCTGGTTTAGGGTCTAGGTTTTAAGGTTGATGGTTTATTTTATTGAGATTAGGTATATGGAATAGTGTTTTAGGTTCCAGGGTCCTCTTTTTGGTTTTAGAGTTCAGGTACTTGGATTTCAGATATAGTGTTTTGGGTCTAGGATTTAGGATTTTTTTTGTTCCATTTTGGGCTTTTGGTTTTTGATTTCAGGGGTAGGGTTTATGTTTTAAGGTTTAGGGTTTATAATTTTTATATTAGTGTATAGGGAATATTTTTGGGTTCGGGTTTTCAGCTTTTAGTTTCTAGGGTTTAGAGATTAGGTTTTCGGATAATGGGTTTTAGGTCTAGGTTTTGGGATTTTTTTCGTATGGTTTTCGTGTTTAGGTTTATAATTTCAGGGTAGGGTTTAGGTTTTGAAGTTTAGGGATAATTATTTTCAGAATAGGGTATAGGGAATATGTTTTTAAGTTACGGGGTCATCTTTTAGGTTTTAGAGTTTAGTTATTAGGGTTTCCGATATAGTGTTTTGGGTCTAGAATTTAGGATTTTTTTTGTTCCGTTTTGGGGTTTTGATTTTTGATTTCAGGGTCAAGGTTTATGTTTTAAGGTTTTGGGTTTAGAATTTCGATATTAGTGTATAGGGAATATTTTTTAGGCTTCAGGTTTCAGTTTTTAGTTTCTAGGGTTTAGAGATTAGGTTTTCAGATACTGGGTTTTAGGTCTAGGTTTTAGGATTTTTTTTTGGTATGGTTTTCGGGTTTAGGTTTATGAATTCAGGGTAGGATTTAGATTTTGAAGTTGAGGGATAATTATTTTGAGACTACGGTATAGGGAATAGGTTTATAAGTTAGGGGGTCATCTTTTAGGTTTTAGAGTTCATTTATTAGGGTTTTTGATATAGTGTTTTGGGTCTTGGATTTAGGATTTTTTTTGTTCGGGTTTTGGGTTTTGGTTTATCATTTCATGTGTAGGGTTTCTTTTTTAAGGTTTAGGTTTTTAAAATTTTGATATTAGGGTATGGGGAATATTTTTTTGGGTTCGGGGTTCAGCTTTTAGGTTTTAGGGTTTAGAGATTAGGGTTTCCGATATAGGGTTTTAGGTCTAGGTTTTAGGATTTTTTTGGTATGGATTTTGGGTTTAGATTTATGATTTCAGGGTTAGGTTTTATGTTTTAATCTTTAAGGTTTATTATTTTGAGAGTATGGTATAGGGAACATGTTTTTGGTTTTGGGGTTAATCTTTTAGGTTTTATAGTTTAGGTATTAGGGTTTTGAATATTGTGTTCTCGGTCTAGGATTTAGAATTTATTTGTTCGGTTTTGGGGTTTTGGTTTACGATTTCAGGGGTAGGGTTTGTATTTTAATTTTTAGTGTTTAGAATTATGAGATTAAGTTATCGAGAATATGTTTTTGGCTTTGGGGTTCGACTTTTAGGTTTTAGGGTTTAGGGGTCATATTTTAGGTTTTAGAGATCATGTATTAGGGTTTGAGATATAGTGTTTTGGGTCTAGGATTTAGGATTTATTTGTTCGGTGTTGTGGATTGGGTTTGTGATTTTAGGGGTAGGCCTTATCTTATAAGGTTTAGTTTTTAAAATTTTGAGATTCTGGTATGGTAATTACGTTATTGGCTTCGGGGTTCAGATTTTAGGTTTTAGGGTTTAGAGTTTATGGTTTCAGATATAGGATTTTAGATCTAGGTTTTAGGGTTTTTTAGTATGTTTTTCAGGATTTGGTTTATGATTTCAGGTTTAGGGTTTAGGTTTTAAGTTTTAGGGTTTATTATTTTGAGATTTGGTTATAGGGAATATGTTTTTAGGTTCCAGGGTCATCTTTTAGGTTTTATAGTTCAGGTTTTTGGGGTTTCAGATATAGTGTTTTGGGTATAGGATTTACGATTTTTTTGTTAGATTTTGGGGTTCTGGTTTTTGATTTTAGGGGTGGGTTTATGATTTAAGGTTGAGGGTTTAGAATTTTTAGATTGGGGTATAGAGAATATTTTTTTGGCTTCGGGTTTCACCTTTTAGTTATTAGGGTTTAGAGATTAGGGTTTCAGATACAGGGTTTTAGGTCTGGGTTTTAGGATTTTTTTAGCATGGTTTTCAGGTTTAGGTTTATGATTTCAGGGTTAGGGTTTAGGTTTTATAGTTTAGGGATAATTATTTGAGACTAGGGTATTGGTAATAGGTTTTTAAGTTATGGGTTCATCTTTTAGGTTTTAGAGTTAAGGTATTAGGGTTTCTGATATAGTGTTTTGGGTCTAGGATTTAGGATTTTTTTGTACAGTTTTTAGGTTTTGTTTTCTGACTTCATATGTAGGGTTTATGTTTTAAGATTTAGGGTTTTAAAATTTTGATATTAGGGAATGGGGAATATGTTTTTGGGTTTCGGGTTTAGCATTTTGGTTTTAGGGTTTAGATATTTGGGTTTCAGATATAGGGTTTTGGGTCTAGGTTTTAGGATTTTTTTGGTATGGTTTTTGGGTTTAGGATTATGATTTCAGGGTTCGGGTTTACGTTTTAATTTTTAATGTTTATTATTTTTTGTAGGGTATAAGGAATTGGTTTTTTGGTTTGGGGATTATCTTTTAGGTTTTAGAGTTTAGGTATTAGAGGTTCAAATATAGTGTTCTGGATCTAGGATTTAGGATTTGTTTTGTTCGGTTTTGGGGTTTTGGTTTATGATTTAAGGGGTAGGTTTTGTGTTTTAATGTTTAGGGTTTAGAAAATTGATATTAGGGTATCAGGAAAATGTTTTTGTATTCAGTTTTTGGCTTTTAGGTTTTAGGGTTTAGGGATTTGGGTTTCAGGTATAGGGTTTCAGGTCTAGGTTTTATGATTTTTATTAGTATGGTTTACGGGTTTTGGTTTATGACTACAGGGTTAGGGTTTATTTTTTAAGTTTTAGGGTTTATTATTTTTAGAGTAGGGTATAGGTAATATGTTTTGCGGTTCTGGGGTTAGCTTTTAGGTTTTAGATCTCAGGTATTAGGGTTTCAGATATAGTGTTTTGAGTCTAGGATTATGGATTTTGTTTCGGTTTGGGGGTTTTCGTTTGTGATTTTAGGGGCAGGGTTTATCTTTTAAGGTTTAGGGTTTAGAATTTTGATATTAAGGTAGTGGAAGATGTTTTTTGGTTTAGGGTTCAGATTTTTGGTTTTAGGGTTTAGAGATTAGGATTTTAGATATAGGGGTTTAGGTCTTGGTTTTAGGATTATTTTGTTATGGTTTTTAGGTTTAGGTTTATGATTTCAGGGTTAGGGTTTAGGTTCAAAGGTTTAGGGTTTATTATTTGGATAATAGGGTATAGGTAATAGGTTTTCTAGTTCAGGGGCCAGCTTTTAGGTTTTAGATTTCTGGTATTAGGCTTTTGGATATGGTGTTTTGGGTCATGGATTTAGGATTTGTTTTGTTCGGTTTTTTGGTTTTGGTTTATGATTTTAGGGGAATTGTTTATTTTTTAAGGATTTGGGTTTATGATTTTCATATTAGGGTATAGAGAAGATGTTTTTGGCTTCTGGTTTTATAATTTATGTTTAGGGTTTAGAGATTAGGGTTTCAGATATAGGATTTTACGTCTAGGTTTTAGGATTTTGTTGGTATTGTTTTCGGGTTTAGGTTTATGATTTCCGGGTTACGGTTTAGGTTTTAAGGTTTAGGGTTTAATACTTTGAGATTAGGGTATAGGTAATTTTATTTTAGGTTTGGGGTCAGCTTTTAGGTTTTAGAGTTCAGGTACTAGGGTTTCAGATATGGTGTTTTGGGTCTAGGATTTAGGATTTTTTGTTCGGTTTTGGGGTTTTGGTATACGATTTTAGCGGTAGGGTTTATATTTTAAACTTTATATTTTATAATTTTAATATTATGGTATATGCAATATGTTTTTGGATTCGGGGTTCAGTTTTTAGGATTTAGGGTTTAGATATTAAGGTTTTGGATATAGGTTTTTTGGTCTAGGTTTTAAGATTTTTTTTGTTATGGTTTTCGGGTTTAGGTTTATGAGTTCAGGGTTAGGGTTTATGTTTTAAGTTTTAGGGTTTATTATTTTGATATTGGGGTATAGAGAAGATGTTTTGGCTTCTGGTTTTATAATTTATGTTTTAGGGTTTAGAGATTAGGGTTTCGGATATTGGATTTTACGTCTAGGTTTTAGGATTTTGTTGGTATTGTTTTCGGGTTTAGGTTTATGATTTCTGGGTTACGGTTTATGTTTTAAGGTTTAGGGTTTACTATTTTGAGATTAGGGTATAGGCAATTTTATTTTAGGTTTGGGGTCATCTTTTAGGTTTTAGAGTTCAGGTACTAGGGTTTCAGATATGGTGTTTTGGGTCTAGGATTTAGGATTTTTTGTTCGGTTTTGGGGTTTTGGTATACGATTTTAGCGGTAGGGTTTATATTTTAAACTTTATATTTTATAATTTTAATATTATGGTATATGGAAGATGTTTTTGGCTTTGGGGTTCAGTTTTTAGGATTTAGGGTTTAGATATTAGGGTTTTGGATATAGGTTTTTCAGTCTAGGTTTTAAGATTTTTTTGTTATGGTTTTCGGGTCGGGGTTTATGAGTTCAGGGTTAGGGTTTATTTTTTAAGGTTGAGGGTTTATTATTTTGATATTGGGGTATTGGTAATCAGTTTTTAGGTTCGGGGATCGTCTTTCTGATTTTACTGATCGGGTATTAGGGTTTCAGATATAGTGTTTTGGGTCTAGGATTTAGGATTTATTTGTTCGGTTTTGTTGATTGGGTTTGGGATTTCGGGGGTAGGGTTTATATTATAAGGTTTAGGGTTTAAAATTTTGAGATTGTGGTATGAGAAATTCGTTTTTTTGCTTCAGGGTTCAGATTTTTGGTTTTAGGGTTTAGAATTTAGGGTTTCAGATATAGGATTTTAGATCTAGGTTTTAGTGTTTTTTGGTATGGTTTTCGGGAATTGGTTTATGATTTCAGTTTTAGAGTTTAGGTTTTAAGGTTTATGGTTTATTTTATTGAGATTAGGGTATAGGGAACACTGTTTTAGGTTCGAGGGTCCGCTTTTTGGTTTTAGAGTTCAGGTATTTGGATTTTAGATATAGTGTTTTGGGTCTAGGATTTAGGATTTTTTTTTGTTCCGTTTTGGGGTTTTGGTTTTTGATTTCCGGGGTAGGGTTTATGGTTTAAGGTTTAGGGTTTAGAATTTTTATATTAGTTTATAGGGAATATTTTTTTGGGTTTGGGTTTCAGCTTTTAGTTTATAGGGTTTAGAGATTCGGTTTTCGGATAATGGGTTTTAGGTCTAGGTTTTAGGATTTTTTTTCGTATGGGTTTCGTGTTTAGGTTTATAATTTCAGGGTAGGGTTTAGTTTTGAATTTTAGGGATAATTATTTTCAGACTAGGGTATACGGAATAGGTTTTTAAGTTAGGGGGTCATCTTTTACTTTTTAGAGTTCGGTTATTAGGGTTTTTGATATAGTGTTTTGGGTCTAGGATTTAGGATTTTTTTGTTCCGTTTTGGGGTTTTGATTTTGATTTCAGGGGCAGGGTTTATGTTTTAATTTTTAGGATTTAGAATTTCAATATTAGTGTATAGGGAATATTTTTTAGGCTTCAGGTTTCAGCTTTTAGTTTCTAGGGTTTAGAGATTAGGTTTTCGAATACTGGGTTTTAGGTCTAGGTTTTAGGATTTTTTTGGTATGGTTTTCGGGTTTAGGTTTATGATTTCAGGGTAGGGTTTAGGTTTTGAAGTTGAGGGATAATTATTTTGAGACTGCGGTATAGGGAATAGGTTTTTAAGTAATTGGGTCATCTTTTAGGTTTTAGAGTTTTGTTATTAGGGTTTTTGATATAGTGTTTTGGGTCTTGGATTTAGGATTTTTTTTGTTCGGGTTTTGGGTTTTGGTTTATGATTTCATGTGTAGGGTTTCTTTTTAAGGTTTAGGTTTTTAAAATTTTGATATTAGGGTATGGGGAATATTTTTTTGGGTTCGGGGTTCAACTTTTTGGTTTTAGGGTTTAGAGATTAGGGTTTCCGATATATGGTTTTGGGTCTAGGTTTTAGGATTTTTTTTGTATGGTTTTTGGGTTTAGATTTATGATTTCAGGATTAGGTTTTATGTTTTAATCTTTAAGGTTTATTATTCTGAGATTATGGTATAGGGAACATGTTTTTTGTTTTGGGGTTAATCTTTTAGGTTTTGTAGTTTAGGTATTAGGGTTTTGAATTTTGTGTTCTCGGTCTAGGATTTAGAATTTATTTGTACAGTTTTTAGTTTTTGTTTTCTGATTTCATATGTAGGGGTTTCTGTTTTAAGATTTGGGGTTTTACAATTTTGAGATTAGGGTATGGGGAATATGTTTTTGGGTTCTGGGTTTAGCTTTTTGGTTTTACGGTTTAGATATTTGGGTTTCAGATATAGGGTTTTGGGTCTAGGTTTTAGGATTTTTTTGGTATGGTTTTTGGGTTTAGGATTATGATTTCAGGGTTTGGGTTTAGGTTTTAATGTTTAATGTTTATTATTTTTTTAGGGTATAAGGAATATGTTTTTTGGTTTGGGGATTATCTTTTAGGTTTTAGAGTTTAGATATTAGAGTTTCAAATATAGTGTTCTGGATCTAGGATTTAGGATTTTTTTTGTTCAGTTTTGGGGTTTTGGTTTATGTTTTAAGTGGTCGGTTTTGTGTTTTAATGTTTAGGCTTTAGAATGTTGATATTAGGGTATCAGGAAATTGTTTTTGTCTTCAGTTTTCGACATTTATGTTTTAGGTTTTCGGGATTTGGGTTTCAGTTATAGGGTTTCAGGTCTAGGTTTTAAGATTTTTATTGGTTTGGTTTACGGATTTTGGTTTATGACTACAGGGTTAGGGTTTATATTTTAAGTTTTAGGGTTTATTATTTTTAGAGTAGGGTATAGGGAATAGGTTTTGAGGTTCTAGGGTTAACTTTTAGGTTTTAGATTTCAGGTATTATGGTTTCAGATATAGTGTTTTGGGTCTAGGATTATGGATTTTGTTTCGGTTTTGGGGTTTTGGTTTATGATTTTAGGGGAAGGGTTTATGTTTTAAGGTTAGGGTTTAGAATTTTGAGACTAGGGTAGGGGAATATTTTTTTTGGTTTAGGGTTCAGATTTTTGGTTTTAGGGTTTAGAGATTAGGATTTTAGATATAGGGTTTTAGGTCTTGGTTTTAGGATTATTTTGTTATGGTTTTTAGGTTTAGGTTTATGATTTCAGGGTTAGGGTTTAGGTTCAAAGGTTTGGGGTTTATTATTTGGATAATAGGGTATAGGTAATAGGTTTTTTGGTTCAAGGGTCAGCTTTTAGGTTTTAGAGTTCTGGTATTAGGCTTTTGGATATGGTGTTTTGGGTCATGGATTTAGGATTTGTTTTGTTCGGTTTTTTGGTTGTGGTTTATGATTTTAGGGGTATTGTTTATTTTTTAAGGATTTTGGTTTATGATTTTGATATTAAGGTATAGAGAAGATGTTTTTGGCTTCTAGTTTTATAATTTATGTTTTAGGGTTTCAGATATAGGATTTTACGTCTAGGTTTTAGGATTTTGTTGGTATTGTTTTCGGGTTTAGGTTTATGATTTCAGGGTTACAGTTTATGTTTTAATGTTTAGTGTTTACTATTTTGAGATTAGGGTATAGGTAATTTTATTTTAGGTTTGGGGTCATCTTTTAGTTTTTAGAGTTCTGGTACTGGGGTTTCAGATATGGTGTTTTGGGTCTTGGATTTAGGATTTTTTGTTCAGTTTTAGGGTTTTGGTATACAATTTTAGCGGTAGGGTTTATATTTTAAACTTTATGTTTTATAATTTTGATATTATGGTATATGGAAGATGTTTTTGGCTTCGGGGTTCAGTTTTTAGGATTTAGGGTTTAGATATTAGGGTTTTTGATATAGGGTTTTCGGTCTAGGTTTTAAGATTTTTTTTGTTATGGTTTTCGGGTTTAGGATTATGAGTTCAGGGTTATGGTTTAGGTTTTAAGGTCTAGGGTTTATTATTTTGATATTGGGGTATTGGTAATCAGTTTTTAGGTTTGGGGATCGTCTTTCCGATTTTACTGATCAGGTATTAGGGTTTCAGATATAGTGTTTTGGGTCTAGGATTTAGGATTTATTTGTTCGGTTTTGTGGATTGGGTTTGTGATTTCGGGGGTAGGGTTTATAATATAAGGTTTAGGGTTTAAAATTTTGAGATTTTGGTATGAGGAATTCGTTTTTGGCTTCAGGGTTCAGATTTTTGGTTTTAGGGTTTAGAGTTTAGGGTTTCAGATATAGGATTTTAGATCTAGGTTTTAGGGTTTTTTGGTATGGTTTTCGGGATTTGGTTTATGATTTCTGGTTTAGGGTCTAGGTTTTAAGGTTGATGGTTTATTTTATTGAGATTAGGGTATATGGAATAGTGTTTTAGGTTCCAGGGTCCTCTTTTTGGTTTTAGAGTTCAGGTACTTGGATTTCAGATATAGTGTTTTGGGTCTAGGATTTAGGATTTTTTTTGTTCCATTTTGGGCTTTTGGTTTTTGATTTCAGGGGTAGGGTTTATGTTTTAAGGTTTAGGGTTTATAATTTTTATATTAGTGTATAGGGAATATTTTTTGGGTTCGGGTTTCAGCTTTTAGTTTCTAGGGTTTAGAGATTAGGTTTTCGGATAATGGGTTTTAGGTCTAGGTTTTGGGATTTTTTTCGTATGGTTTTCGTGTTTAGGTTTATAATTTCAGGGTAGGGTTTAGGTTTTGAAGTTTAGGGATAATTATTTTCAGAATAGGGTATAGGGAATATGTTTTTAAGTTACGGGGTCATCTTTTAGGTTTTAGAGTTTAGTTATTAGGGTTTCCGATATAGTGTTTTGGGTCTAGAATTTAGGATTTTTTTTGTTCCGTTTTGGGGTTTTGATTTTTGATTTCAGGGTCAAGGTTTATGTTTTAAGGTTTTGGGTTTAGAATTTCGATATTAGTGTATAGGGAATATTTTTTAGGCTTCAGGTTTCAGTTTTTAGTTTCTAGGGTTTAGAGATTAGGTTTTCAGATACTGGGTTTTAGGTCTAGGTTTTAGGATTTTTTTTGGTATGGTTTTCGGGTTTAGGTTTATGAATTCAGGGTAGGATTTAGATTTTGAAGTTGAGGGATAATTATTTTGAGACTACGGTATAGGGAATAGGTTTATAAGTTAGGGGGTCATCTTTTAGGTTTTAGAGTTCATTTATTAGGGTTTTTGATATAGTGTTTTGGGTCTTGGATTTAGGATTTTTTTGTTCGGGTTTTGGGTTTTGGTTTATCATTTCATGTGTAGGGTTTCTTTTTTAAGGTTTAGGTTTTTAAAATTTTGATATTAGGGTATGGGGAATATTTTTTTGGGTTCGGGGTTCAGCTTTTAGGTTTTAGGGTTTAGAGATTAGGGTTTCCGATATAGGGTTTTAGGTCTAGGTTTTAGGATTTTTTTGGTATGGATTTTGGGTTTAGATTTATGATTTCAGGGTTAGGTTTTATGTTTTAATCTTTAAGGTTTATTATTTTGAGAGTATGGTATAGGGAACATGTTTTTGGTTTTGGGGTTAATCTTTTAGGTTTTATAGTTTAGGTATTAGGGTTTTGAATATTGTGTTCTCGGTCTAGGATTTAGAATTTATTTGTTCGGTTTTGGGGTTTTGGTTTACGATTTCAGGGGTAGGGTTTGTATTTTAATTTTTAGTGTTTAGAATTATGAGATTAAGTTATCGAGAATATGTTTTTGGCTTTGGGGTTCGACTTTTAGGTTTTAGGGTTTAGGGGTCATATTTTAGGTTTTAGAGATCATGTATTAGGGTTTGAGATATAGTGTTTTGGGTCTAGGATTTAGGATTTATTTGTTCGGTGTTGTGGATTGGGTTTGTGATTTTAGGGGTAGGCCTTATCTTATAAGGTTTAGTTTTTAAAATTTTGAGATTCTGGTATGGTAATTACGTTATTGGCTTCGGGGTTCAGATTTTAGGTTTTAGGGTTTAGAGTTTATGGTTTCAGATATAGGATTTTAGATCTAGGTTTTAGGGTTTTTTAGTATGTTTTTCAGGATTTGGTTTATGATTTCAGGTTTAGGGTTTAGGTTTTAAGTTTTAGGGTTTATTATTTTGAGATTTGGTTATAGGGAATATGTTTTTAGGTTCCAGGGTCATCTTTTAGGTTTTATAGTTCAGGTTTTTGGGGTTTCAGATATAGTGTTTTGGGTATAGGATTTACGATTTTTTTGTTAGATTTTGGGGTTCTGGTTTTTGATTTTAGGGGTGGGTTTATGATTTAAGGTTGAGGGTTTAGAATTTTTAGATTGGGGTATAGAGAATATTTTTTTGGCTTCGGGTTTCACCTTTTAGTTATTAGGGTTTAGAGATTAGGGTTTCAGATACAGGGTTTTAGGTCTGGGTTTTAGGATTTTTTTAGCATGGTTTTCAGGTTTAGGTTTATGATTTCAGGGTTAGGGTTTAGGTTTTATAGTTTAGGGATAATTATTTTGAGACTAGGGTATTGGTAATAGGTTTTTAAGTTATGGGTTCATCTTTTAGGTTTTAGAGTTAAGGTATTAGGGTTTCTGATATAGTGTTTTGGGTCTAGGATTTAGGATTTTTTTGTACAGTTTTTAGGTTTTGTTTTCTGACTTCATATGTAGGGTTTATGTTTTAAGATTTAGGGTTTTAAAATTTTGATATTAGGGAATGGGGAATATGTTTTTGGGTTTCGGGTTTAGCATTTTGGTTTTAGGGTTTAGATATTTGGGTTTCAGATATAGGGTTTTGGGTCTAGGTTTTAGGATTTTTTTGGTATGGTTTTTGGGTTTAGGATTATGATTTCAGGGTTCGGGTTTACGTTTTAATTTTTAATGTTTATTATTTTTTGTAGGGTATAAGGAATTGGTTTTTTGGTTTGGGGATTATCTTTTAGGTTTTAGAGTTTAGGTATTAGAGGTTCAAATATAGTGTTCTGGATCTAGGATTTAGGATTTGTTTTGTTCGGTTTTGGGGTTTTGGTTTATGATTTAAGGGGTAGGTTTTGTGTTTTAATGTTTAGGGTTTAGAAAATTGATATTAGGGTATCAGGAAAATGTTTTTGTATTCAGTTTTTGGCTTTTAGGTTTTAGGGTTTAGGGATTTGGGTTTCAGGTATAGGGTTTCAGGTCTAGGTTTTATGATTTTTATTAGTATGGTTTACGGGTTTTGGTTTATGACTACAGGGTTAGGGTTTATTTTTTAAGTTTTAGGGTTTATTATTTTTAGAGTAGGGTATAGGTAATATGTTTTGCGGTTCTGGGGTTAGCTTTTAGGTTTTAGATCTCAGGTATTAGGGTTTCAGATATAGTGTTTTGAGTCTAGGATTATGGATTTTGTTTCGGTTTGGGGGTTTTCGTTTGTGATTTTAGGGGCAGGGTTTATCTTTTAAGGTTTAGGGTTTAGAATTTTGATATTAAGGTAGTGGAAGATGTTTTTTGGTTTAGGGTTCAGATTTTTGGTTTTAGGGTTTAGAGATTAGGATTTTAGATATAGGGGTTTAGGTCTTGGTTTTAGGATTATTTTGTTATGGTTTTTAGGTTTAGGTTTATGATTTCAGGGTTAGGGTTTAGGTTCAAAGGTTTAGGGTTTATTATTTGGATAATAGGGTATAGGTAATAGGTTTTCTAGTTCAGGGGCCAGCTTTTAGGTTTTAGATTTCTGGTATTAGGCTTTTGGATATGGTGTTTTGGGTCATGGATTTAGGATTTGTTTTGTTCGGTTTTTTGGTTTTGGTTTATGATTTTAGGGGAATTGTTTATTTTTTAAGGATTTGGGTTTATGATTTTCATATTAGGGTATAGAGAAGATGTTTTTGGCTTCTGGTTTTATAATTTATGTTTTAGGGTTTAGAGATTAGGGTTTCAGATATAGGATTTTACGTCTAGGTTTTAGGATTTTGTTGGTATTGTTTTCGGGTTTAGGTTTATGATTTCCGGGTTACGGTTTAGGTTTTAAGGTTTAGGGTTTAATACTTTGAGATTAGGGTATAGGTAATTTTATTTTAGGTTTGGGGTCAGCTTTTAGGTTTTAGAGTTCAGGTACTAGGGTTTCAGATATGGTGTTTTGGGTCTAGGATTTAGGATTTTTTGTTCGGTTTTGGGGTTTTGGTATACGATTTTAGCGGTAGGGTTTATATTTTAAACTTTATATTTTATAATTTTAATATTATGGTATATGCAATATGTTTTTGGATTCGGGGTTCAGTTTTTAGGATTTAGGGTTTAGATATTAAGGTTTTGGATATAGGTTTTTTGGTCTAGGTTTTAAGATTTTTTTTGTTATGGTTTTCGGGTTTAGGTTTATGAGTTCAGGGTTAGGGTTTATGTTTTAAGTTTTAGGGTTTATTATTTTGATATTGGGGTATAGAGAAGATGTTTTTGGCTTCTGGTTTTATAATTTATGTTTTAGGGTTTAGAGATTAGGGTTTCGGATATTGGATTTTACGTCTAGGTTTTAGGATTTTGTTGGTATTGTTTTCGGGTTTAGGTTTATGATTTCTGGGTTACGGTTTATGTTTTAAGGTTTAGGGTTTACTATTTTGAGATTAGGGTATAGGCAATTTTATTTTAGGTTTGGGGTCATCTTTTAGGTTTTAGAGTTCAGGTACTAGGGTTTCAGATATGGTGTTTTGGGTCTAGGATTTAGGATTTTTTGTTCGGTTTTGGGGTTTTGGTATACGATTTTAGCGGTAGGGTTTATATTTTAAACTTTATATTTTATAATTTTAATATTATGGTATATGGAAGATGTTTTTGGCTTTGGGGTTCAGTTTTTAGGATTTAGGGTTTAGATATTAGGGTTTTGGATATAGGTTTTTCAGTCTAGGTTTTAAGATTTTTTTGTTATGGTTTTCGGGTCGGGGTTTATGAGTTCAGGGTTAGGGTTTATTTTTTAAGGTTGAGGGTTTATTATTTTGATATTGGGGTATTGGTAATCAGTTTTTAGGTTCGGGGATCGTCTTTCTGATTTTACTGATCGGGTATTAGGGTTTCAGATATAGTGTTTTGGGTCTAGGATTTAGGATTTATTTGTTCGGTTTTGTTGATTGGGTTTGGGATTTCGGGGGTAGGGTTTATATTATAAGGTTTAGGGTTTAAAATTTTGAGATTGTGGTATGAGAAATTCGTTTTTTGCTTCAGGGTTCAGATTTTTGGTTTTAGGGTTTAGAATTTAGGGTTTCAGATATAGGATTTTAGATCTAGGTTTTAGTGTTTTTTGGTATGGTTTTCGGGAATTGGTTTATGATTTCAGTTTTAGAGTTTAGGTTTTAAGGTTTATGGTTTATTTTATTGAGATTAGGGTATAGGGAACACTGTTTTAGGTTCGAGGGTCCGCTTTTTGGTTTTAGAGTTCAGGTATTTGGATTTTAGATATAGTGTTTTGGGTCTAGGATTTAGGATTTTTTTTTGTTCCGTTTTGGGGTTTTGGTTTTTGATTTCCGGGGTAGGGTTTATGGTTTAAGGTTTAGGGTTTAGAATTTTTATATTAGTTTATAGGGAATATTTTTTTGGGTTTGGGTTTCAGCTTTTAGTTTATAGGGTTTAGAGATTCGGTTTTCGGATAATGGGTTTTAGGTCTAGGTTTTAGGATTTTTTTTCGTATGGGTTTCGTGTTTAGGTTTATAATTTCAGGGTAGGGTTTAGGTTTTGAATTTTAGGGATAATTATTTTCAGACTAGGGTATACGGAATAGGTTTTTAAGTTAGGGGGTCATCTTTTACTTTTTAGAGTTCGGTTATTAGGGTTTTTGATATAGTGTTTTGGGTCTAGGATTTAGGATTTTTTTGTTCCGTTTTGGGGTTTTGATTTTTGATTTCAGGGGCAGGGTTTATGTTTTAATTTTTAGGATTTAGAATTTCAATATTAGTGTATAGGGAATATTTTTTAGGCTTCAGGTTTCAGCTTTTAGTTTCTAGGGTTTAGAGATTAGGTTTTCGAATACTGGGTTTTAGGTCTAGGTTTTAGGATTTTTTTGGTATGGTTTTCGGGTTTAGGTTTATGATTTCAGGGTAGGGTTTAGGTTTTGAAGTTGAGGGATAATTATTTTGAGACTGCGGTATAGGGAATAGGTTTTTAAGTAATTGGGTCATCTTTTAGGTTTTAGAGTTTTGTTATTAGGGTTTTTGATATAGTGTTTTGGGTCTTGGATTTAGGATTTTTTTTGTTCGGGTTTTGGGTTTTGGTTTATGATTTCATGTGTAGGGTTTCTTTTTTAAGGTTTAGGTTTTTAAAATTTTGATATTAGGGTATGGGGAATATTTTTTTGGGTTCGGGGTTCAACTTTTTGGTTTTAGGGTTTAGAGATTAGGGTTTCCGATATATGGTTTTGGGTCTAGGTTTTAGGATTTTTTTTGTATGGTTTTTGGGTTTAGATTTATGATTTCAGGATTAGGTTTTATGTTTTAATCTTTAAGGTTTATTATTCTGAGATTATGGTATAGGGAACATGTTTTTTGTTTTGGGGTTAATCTTTTAGGTTTTGTAGTTTAGGTATTAGGGTTTTGAATTTTGTGTTCTCGGTCTAGGATTTAGAATTTATTTGTACAGTTTTTAGTTTTTGTTTTCTGATTTCATATGTAGGGTTTCTGTTTTAAGATTTGGGGTTTTACAATTTTGAGATTAGGGTATGGGGAATATGTTTTTGGGTTCTGGGTTTAGCTTTTTGGTTTTACGGTTTAGATATTTGGGTTTCAGATATAGGGTTTTGGGTCTAGGTTTTAGGATTTTTTTGGTATGGTTTTTGGGTTTAGGATTATGATTTCAGGGTTTGGGTTTAGGTTTTAATGTTTAATGTTTATTATTTTTTTAGGGTATAAGGAATATGTTTTTTGGTTTGGGGATTATCTTTTAGGTTTTAGAGTTTAGATATTAGAGTTTCAAATATAGTGTTCTGGATCTAGGATTTAGGATTTTTTTTGTTCAGTTTTGGGGTTTTGGTTTATGTTTTAAGTGGTCGGTTTTGTGTTTTAATGTTTAGGCTTTAGAATGTTGATATTAGGGTATCAGGAAATTGTTTTTGTCTTCAGTTTTCGACATTTATGTTTTAGGTTTTCGGGATTTGGGTTTCAGTTATAGGGTTTCAGGTCTAGGTTTTAAGATTTTTATTGGTTTGGTTTACGGATTTTGGTTTATGACTACAGGGTTAGGGTTTATATTTTAAGTTTTAGGGTTTATTATTTTTAGAGTAGGGTATAGGGAATAGGTTTTGAGGTTCTAGGGTTAACTTTTAGGTTTTAGATTTCAGGTATTATGGTTTCAGATATAGTGTTTTGGGTCTAGGATTATGGATTTTGTTTCGGTTTTGGGGTTTTGGTTTATGATTTTAGGGGAAGGGTTTATGTTTTAAGGTTTAGGGTTTAGAATTTTGAGACTAGGGTAGGGGAATATTTTTTTTGGTTTAGGGTTCAGATTTTTGGTTTTAGGGTTTAGAGATTAGGATTTTAGATATAGGGTTTTAGGTCTTGGTTTTAGGATTATTTTGTTATGGTTTTTAGGTTTAGGTTTATGATTTCAGGGTTAGGGTTTAGGTTCAAAGGTTTGGGGTTTATTATTTGGATAATAGGGTATAGGTAATAGGTTTTTTGGTTCAAGGGTCAGCTTTTAGGTTTTAGAGTTCTGGTATTAGGCTTTTGGATATGGTGTTTTGGGTCATGGATTTAGGATTTGTTTTGTTCGGTTTTTTGGTTGTGGTTTATGATTTTAGGGGTATTGTTTATTTTTTAAGGATTTTGGTTTATGATTTTGATATTAAGGTATAGAGAAGATGTTTTTGGCTTCTAGTTTTATAATTTATGTTTTAGGGTTTCAGATATAGGATTTTACGTCTAGGTTTTAGGATTTTGTTGGTATTGTTTTCGGGTTTAGGTTTATGATTTCAGGGTTACAGTTTATGTTTTAATGTTTAGTGTTTACTATTTTGAGATTAGGGTATAGGTAATTTTATTTTAGGTTTGGGGTCATCTTTTAGTTTTTAGAGTTCTGGTACTGGGGTTTCAGATATGGTGTTTTGGGTCTTGGATTTAGGATTTTTTGTTCAGTTTTAGGGTTTTGGTATACAATTTTAGCGGTAGGGTTTATATTTTAAACTTTATGTTTTATAATTTTGATATTATGGTATATGGAAGATGTTTTTGGCTTCGGGGTTCAGTTTTTAGGATTTAGGGTTTAGATATTAGGGTTTTTGATATAGGGTTTTCGGTCTAGGTTTTAAGATTTTTTTTGTTATGGTTTTCGGGTTTAGGATTATGAGTTCAGGGTTATGGTTTAGGTTTTAAGGTCTAGGGTTTATTATTTTGATATTGGGGTATTGGTAATCAGTTTTTAGGTTTGGGGATCGTCTTTCCGATTTTACTGATCAGGTATTAGGGTTTCAGATATAGTGTTTTGGGTCTAGGATTTAGGATTTATTTGTTCGGTTTTGTGGATTGGGTTTGTGATTTCGGGGGTAGGGTTTATAATATAAGGTTTAGGGTTTAAAATTTTGAGATTTTGGTATGAGGAATTCGTTTTTGGCTTCAGGGTTCAGATTTTTGGTTTTAGGGTTTAGAGTTTAGGGTTTCAGATATAGGATTTTAGATCTAGGTTTTAGGGTTTTTTGGTATGGTTTTCGGGATTTGGTTTATGATTTCTGGTTTAGGGTCTAGGTTTTAAGGTTGATGGTTTATTTTATTGAGATTAGGGTATATGGAATAGTGTTTTAGGTTCCAGGGTCCTCTTTTTGGTTTTAGAGTTCAGGTACTTGGATTTCAGATATAGTGTTTTGGGTCTAGGATTTAGGATTTTTTTTGTTCCATTTTGGGCTTTTGGTTTTTGATTTCAGGGGTAGGGTTTATGTTTTAAGGTTTAGGGTTTATAATTTTTATATTAGTGTATAGGGAATATTTTTTGGGTTCGGGTTTCAGCTTTTAGTTTCTAGGGTTTAGAGATTAGGTTTTCGGATAATGGGTTTTAGGTCTAGGTTTTGGGATTTTTTTCGTATGGTTTTCGTGTTTAGGTTTATAATTTCAGGGTAGGGTTTAGGTTTTGAAGTTTAGGGATAATTATTTTCAGAATAGGGTATAGGGAATATGTTTTTAAGTTACGGGGTCATCTTTTAGGTTTTAGAGTTTAGTTATTAGGGTTTCCGATATAGTGTTTTGGGTCTAGAATTTAGGATTTTTTTTGTTCCGTTTTGGGGTTTTGATTTTTGATTTCAGGGTCAAGGTTTATGTTTTAAGGTTTTGGGTTTAGAATTTCGATATTAGTGTATAGGGAATATTTTTTAGGCTTCAGGTTTCAGTTTTTAGTTTCTAGGGTTTAGAGATTAGGTTTTCAGATACTGGGTTTTAGGTCTAGGTTTTAGGATTTTTTTTGGTATGGTTTTCGGGTTTAGGTTTATGAATTCAGGGTAGGATTTAGATTTTGAAGTTGAGGGATAATTATTTTGAGACTACGGTATAGGGAATAGGTTTATAAGTTAGGGGGTCATCTTTTAGGTTTTAGAGTTCATTTATTAGGGTTTTTGATATAGTGTTTTGGGTCTTGGATTTAGGATTTTTTTGTTCGGGTTTTGGGTTTTGGTTTATCATTTCATGTGTAGGGTTTCTTTTTTAAGGTTTAGGTTTTTAAAATTTTGATATTAGGGTATGGGGAATATTTTTTTGGGTTCGGGGTTCAGCTTTTAGGTTTTAGGGTTTAGAGATTAGGGTTTCCGATATAGGGTTTTAGGTCTAGGTTTTAGGATTTTTTTGGTATGGATTTTGGGTTTAGATTTATGATTTCAGGGTTAGGTTTTATGTTTTAATCTTTAAGGTTTATTATTTTGAGAGTATGGTATAGGGAACATGTTTTTGGTTTTGGGGTTAATCTTTTAGGTTTTATAGTTTAGGTATTAGGGTTTTGAATATTGTGTTCTCGGTCTAGGATTTAGAATTTATTTGTTCGGTTTTGGGGTTTTGGTTTACGATTTCAGGGGTAGGGTTTGTATTTTAATTTTTAGTGTTTAGAATTATGAGATTAAGTTATCGAGAATATGTTTTTGGCTTTGGGGTTCGACTTTTAGGTTTTAGGGTTTAGGGGTCATATTTTAGGTTTTAGAGATCATGTATTAGGGTTTGAGATATAGTGTTTTGGGTCTAGGATTTAGGATTTATTTGTTCGGTGTTGTGGATTGGGTTTGTGATTTTAGGGGTAGGCCTTATCTTATAAGGTTTAGTTTTTAAAATTTTGAGATTCTGGTATGGTAATTACGTTATTGGCTTCGGGGTTCAGATTTTAGGTTTTAGGGTTTAGAGTTTATGGTTTCAGATATAGGATTTTAGATCTAGGTTTTAGGGTTTTTTAGTATGTTTTTCAGGATTTGGTTTATGATTTCAGGTTTAGGGTTTAGGTTTTAAGTTTTAGGGTTTATTATTTTGAGATTTGGTTATAGGGAATATGTTTTTAGGTTCCAGGGTCATCTTTTAGGTTTTATAGTTCAGGTTTTTGGGGTTTCAGATATAGTGTTTTGGGTATAGGATTTACGATTTTTTTGTTAGATTTTGGGGTTCTGGTTTTTGATTTTAGGGGTGGGTTTATGATTTAAGGTTGAGGGTTTAGAATTTTTAGATTGGGGTATAGAGAATATTTTTTTGGCTTCGGGTTTCACCTTTTAGTTATTAGGGTTTAGAGATTAGGGTTTCAGATACAGGGTTTTAGGTCTGGGTTTTAGGATTTTTTTAGCATGGTTTTCAGGTTTAGGTTTATGATTTCAGGGTTAGGGTTTAGGTTTTATAGTTTAGGGATAATTATTTTGAGACTAGGGTATTGGTAATAGGTTTTTAAGTTATGGGTTCATCTTTTAGGTTTTAGAGTTAAGGTATTAGGGTTTCTGATATAGTGTTTTGGGTCTAGGATTTAGGATTTTTTTGTACAGTTTTTAGGTTTTGTTTTCTGACTTCATATGTAGGGTTTATGTTTTAAGATTTAGGGTTTTAAAATTTTGATATTAGGGAATGGGGAATATGTTTTTGGGTTTCGGGTTTAGCATTTTGGTTTTAGGGTTTAGATATTTGGGTTTCAGATATAGGGTTTTGGGTCTAGGTTTTAGGATTTTTTTGGTATGGTTTTTGGGTTTAGGATTATGATTTCAGGGTTCGGGTTTACGTTTTAATTTTTAATGTTTATTATTTTTTGTAGGGTATAAGGAATTGGTTTTTTGGTTTGGGGATTATCTTTTAGGTTTTAGAGTTTAGGTATTAGAGGTTCAAATATAGTGTTCTGGATCTAGGATTTAGGATTTGTTTTGTTCGGTTTTGGGGTTTTGGTTTATGATTTAAGGGGTAGGTTTTGTGTTTTAATGTTTAGGGTTTAGAAAATTGATATTAGGGTATCAGGAAAATGTTTTTGTATTCAGTTTTTGGCTTTTAGGTTTTAGGGTTTAGGGATTTGGGTTTCAGGTATAGGGTTTCAGGTCTAGGTTTTATGATTTTTATTAGTATGGTTTACGGGTTTTGGTTTATGACTACAGGGTTAGGGTTTATTTTTTAAGTTTTAGGGTTTATTATTTTTAGAGTAGGGTATAGGTAATATGTTTTGCGGTTCTGGGGTTAGCTTTTAGGTTTTAGATCTCAGGTATTAGGGTTTCAGATATAGTGTTTTGAGTCTAGGATTATGGATTTTGTTTCGGTTTGGGGGTTTTCGTTTGTGATTTTAGGGGCAGGGTTTATCTTTTAAGGTTTAGGGTTTAGAATTTTGATATTAAGGTAGTGGAAGATGTTTTTTGGTTTAGGGTTCAGATTTTTGGTTTTAGGGTTTAGAGATTAGGATTTTAGATATAGGGGTTTAGGTCTTGGTTTTAGGATTATTTTGTTATGGTTTTTAGGTTTAGGTTTATGATTTCAGGGTTAGGGTTTAGGTTCAAAGGTTTAGGGTTTATTATTTGGATAATAGGGTATAGGTAATAGGTTTTCTAGTTCAGGGGCCAGCTTTTAGGTTTTAGATTTCTGGTATTAGGCTTTTGGATATGGTGTTTTGGGTCATGGATTTAGGATTTGTTTTGTTCGGTTTTTTGGTTTTGGTTTATGATTTTAGGGGAATTGTTTATTTTTTAAGGATTTGGGTTTATGATTTTCATATTAGGGTATAGAGAAGATGTTTTTGGCTTCTGGTTTTATAATTTATGTTTTAGGGTTTAGAGATTAGGGTTTCAGATATAGGATTTTACGTCTAGGTTTTAGGATTTTGTTGGTATTGTTTTCGGGTTTAGGTTTATGATTTCCGGGTTACGGTTTAGGTTTTAAGGTTTAGGGTTTAATACTTTGAGATTAGGGTATAGGTAATTTTATTTTAGGTTTGGGGTCAGCTTTTAGGTTTTAGAGTTCAGGTACTAGGGTTTCAGATATGGTGTTTTGGGTCTAGGATTTAGGATTTTTTGTTCGGTTTTGGGGTTTTGGTATACGATTTTAGCGGTAGGGTTTATATTTTAAACTTTATATTTTATAATTTTAATATTATGGTATATGCAATATGTTTTTGGATTCGGGGTTCAGTTTTTAGGATTTAGGGTTTAGATATTAAGGTTTTGGATATAGGTTTTTTGGTCTAGGTTTTAAGATTTTTTTTGTTATGGTTTTCGGGTTTAGGTTTATGAGTTCAGGGTTAGGGTTTATGTTTTAAGTTTTAGGGTTTATTATTTTGATATTGGGGTATAGAGAAGATGTTTTTGGCTTCTGGTTTTATAATTTATGTTTTAGGGTTTAGAGATTAGGGTTTCGGATATTGGATTTTACGTCTAGGTTTTAGGATTTTGTTGGTATTGTTTTCGGGTTTAGGTTTATGATTTCTGGGTTACGGTTTATGTTTTAAGGTTTAGGGTTTACTATTTTGAGATTAGGGTATAGGCAATTTTATTTTAGGTTTGGGGTCATCTTTTAGGTTTTAGAGTTCAGGTACTAGGGTTTCAGATATGGTGTTTTGGGTCTAGGATTTAGGATTTTTTGTTCGGTTTTGGGGTTTTGGTATACGATTTTAGCGGTAGGGTTTATATTTTAAACTTTATATTTTATAATTTTAATATTATGGTATATGGAAGATGTTTTTGGCTTTGGGGTTCAGTTTTTAGGATTTAGGGTTTAGATATTAGGGTTTTGGATATAGGTTTTTCAGTCTAGGTTTTAAGATTTTTTTGTTATGGTTTTCGGGTCGGGGTTTATGAGTTCAGGGTTAGGGTTTATTTTTTAAGGTTGAGGGTTTATTATTTTGATATTGGGGTATTGGTAATCAGTTTTTAGGTTCGGGGATCGTCTTTCTGATTTTACTGATCGGGTATTAGGGTTTCAGATATAGTGTTTTGGGTCTAGGATTTAGGATTTATTTGTTCGGTTTTGTTGATTGGGTTTGGGATTTCGGGGGTAGGGTTTATATTATAAGGTTTAGGGTTTAAAATTTTGAGATTGTGGTATGAGAAATTCGTTTTTTGCTTCAGGGTTCAGATTTTTGGTTTTAGGGTTTAGAATTTAGGGTTTCAGATATAGGATTTTAGATCTAGGTTTTAGTGTTTTTTGGTATGGTTTTCGGGAATTGGTTTATGATTTCAGTTTTAGAGTTTAGGTTTTAAGGTTTATGGTTTATTTTATTGAGATTAGGGTATAGGGAACACTGTTTTAGGTTCGAGGGTCCGCTTTTTGGTTTTAGAGTTCAGGTATTTGGATTTTAGATATAGTGTTTTGGGTCTAGGATTTAGGATTTTTTTTTGTTCCGTTTTGGGGTTTTGGTTTTTGATTTCCGGGGTAGGGTTTATGGTTTAAGGTTTAGGGTTTAGAATTTTTATATTAGTTTATAGGGAATATTTTTTTGGGTTTGGGTTTCAGCTTTTAGTTTATAGGGTTTAGAGATTCGGTTTTCGGATAATGGGTTTTAGGTCTAGGTTTTAGGATTTTTTTTCGTATGGGTTTCGTGTTTAGGTTTATAATTTCAGGGTAGGGTTTAGGTTTTGAATTTTAGGGATAATTATTTTCAGACTAGGGTATACGGAATAGGTTTTTAAGTTAGGGGGTCATCTTTTACTTTTTAGAGTTCGGTTATTAGGGTTTTTGATATAGTGTTTTGGGTCTAGGATTTAGGATTTTTTTGTTCCGTTTTGGGGTTTTGATTTTTGATTTCAGGGGCAGGGTTTATGTTTTAATTTTTAGGATTTAGAATTTCAATATTAGTGTATAGGGAATATTTTTTAGGCTTCAGGTTTCAGCTTTTAGTTTCTAGGGTTTAGAGATTAGGTTTTCGAATACTGGGTTTTAGGTCTCGGTTTTAGGATTTTTTTGGTATGGTTTTCGGGTTTAGGTTTATGATTTCAGGGTAGGGTTTAGGTTTTGAAGTTGAGGGATAATTATTTTGAGACTGCGGTATAGGGAATAGGTTTTTAAGTAATTGGGTCATCTTTTAGGTTTTAGAGTTTTGTTATTAGGGTTTTTGATATAGTGTTTTGGGTCTTGGATTTAGGATTTTTTTTGTTCGGGTTTTGGGTTTTGGTTTATGATTTCATGTGTAGGGTTTCTTTTTTAAGGTTTAGGTTTTTAAAATTTTGATATTAGGGTATGGGGAATATTTTTTTGGGTTCGGGGTTCAACTTTTTGGTTTTAGGGTTTAGAGATTAGGGTTTCCGATATATGGTTTTGGGTCTAGGTTTTAGGATTTTTTTTGTATGGTTTTTGGGTTTAGATTTATGATTTCAGGATTAGGTTTTATGTTTTAATCTTTAAGGTTTATTATTCTGAGATTATGGTATAGGGAACATGTTTTTTGTTTTGGGGTTAATCTTTTAGGTTTTGTAGTTTAGGTATTAGGGTTTTGAATTTTGTGTTCTCGGTCTAGGATTTAGAATTTATTTGTACAGTTTTTAGTTTTTGTTTTCTGATTTCATATGTAGGGTTTCTGTTTTAAGATTTGGGGTTTTACAATTTTGAGATTAGGGTATGGGGAATATGTTTTTGGGTTCTGGGTTTAGCTTTTTGGTTTTACGGTTTAGATATTTGGGTTTCAGATATAGGGTTTTGGGTCTAGGTTTTAGGATTTTTTTGGTATGGTTTTTGGGTTTAGGATTATGATTTCAGGGTTTGGGTTTAGGTTTTAATGTTTAATGTTTATTATTTTTTTAGGGTATAAGGAATATGTTTTTTGGTTTGGGGATTATCTTTTAGGTTTTAGAGTTTAGATATTAGAGTTTCAAATATAGTGTTCTGGATCTAGGATTTAGGATTTTTTTTGTTCAGTTTTGGGGTTTTGGTTTATGTTTTAAGTGGTCGGTTTTGTGTTTTAATGTTTAGGCTTTAGAATGTTGATATTAGGGTATCAGGAAATTGTTTTTGTCTTCAGTTTTCGACATTTATGTTTTAGGTTTTCGGGATTTGGGTTTCAGTTATAGGGTTTCAGGTCTAGGTTTTAAGATTTTTATTGGTTTGGTTTACGGATTTTGGTTTATGACTACAGGGTTAGGGTTTATATTTTAAGTTTTAGGGTTTATTATTTTTAGAGTAGGGTATAGGGAATAGGTTTTGAGGTTCTAGGGTTAACTTTTAGGTTTTAGATTTCAGGTATTATGGTTTCAGATATAGTGTTTTGGGTCTAGGATTATGGATTTTGTTTCGGTTTTGGGGTTTTGGTTTATGATTTTAGGGGAAGGGTTTATGTTTTAAGGTTTAGGGTTTAGAATTTTGAGACTAGGGTAGGGGAATATTTTTTTTGGTTTAGGGTTCAGATTTTTGGTTTTAGGGTTTAGAGATTAGGATTTTAGATATAGGGTTTTAGGTCTTGGTTTTAGGATTATTTTGTTATGGTTTTTAGGTTTAGGTTTATGATTTCAGGGTTAGGGTTTAGGTTCAAAGGTTTGGGGTTTATTATTTGGATAATAGGGTATAGGTAATAGGTTTTTTGGTTCAAGGGTCAGCTTTTAGGTTTTAGAGTTCTGGTATTAGGCTTTTGGATATGGTGTTTTGGGTCATGGATTTAGGATTTGTTTTGTTCGGTTTTTTGGTTGTGGTTTATGATTTTAGGGGTATTGTTTATTTTTTAAGGATTTTGGTTTATGATTTTGATATTAAGGTATAGAGAAGATGTTTTTGGCTTCTAGTTTTATAATTTATGTTTTAGGGTTTCAGATATAGGATTTTACGTCTAGGTTTTAGGATTTTGTTGGTATTGTTTTCGGGTTTAGGTTTATGATTTCAGGGTTACAGTTTATGTTTTAATGTTTAGTGTTTACTATTTTGAGATTAGGGTATAGGTAATTTTATTTTAGGTTTGGGGTCATCTTTTAGTTTTTAGAGTTCTGGTACTGGGGTTTCAGATATGGTGTTTTGGGTCTTGGATTTAGGATTTTTTGTTCAGTTTTAGGGTTTTGGTATACAATTTTAGCGGTAGGGTTTATATTTTAAACTTTATGTTTTATAATTTTGATATTATGGTATATGGAAGATGTTTTTGGCTTCGGGGTTCAGTTTTTAGGATTTAGGGTTTAGATATTAGGGTTTTTGATATAGGGTTTTCGGTCTAGGTTTTAAGATTTTTTTTGTTATGGTTTTCGGGTTTAGGATTATGAGTTCAGGGTTATGGTTTAGGTTTTAAGGTCTAGGGTTTATTATTTTGATATTGGGGTATTGGTAATCAGTTTTTAGGTTTGGGGATCGTCTTTCCGATTTTACTGATCAGGTATTAGGGTTTCAGATATAGTGTTTTGGGTCTAGGATTTAGGATTTATTTGTTCGGTTTTGTGGATTGGGTTTGTGATTTCGGGGGTAGGGTTTATAATATAAGGTTTAGGGTTTAAAATTTTGAGATTTTGGTATGAGGAATTCGTTTTTGGCTTCAGGGTTCAGATTTTTGGTTTTAGGGTTTAGAGTTTAGGGTTTCAGATATAGGATTTTAGATCTAGGTTTTAGGGTTTTTTGGTATGGTTTTCGGGATTTGGTTTATGATTTCTGGTTTAGGGTCTAGGTTTTAAGGTTGATGGTTTATTTTATTGAGATTAGGGTATATGGAATAGTGTTTTAGGTTCCAGGGTCCTCTTTTTGGTTTTAGAGTTCAGGTACTTGGATTTCAGATATAGTGTTTTGGGTCTAGGATTTAGGATTTTTTTTGTTCCATTTTGGGCTTTTGGTTTTTGATTTCAGGGGTAGGGTTTATGTTTTAAGGTTTAGGGTTTATAATTTTTATATTAGTGTATAGGGAATATTTTTTGGGTTCGGGTTTCAGCTTTTAGTTTCTAGGGTTTAGAGATTAGGTTTTCGGATAATGGGTTTTAGGTCTAGGTTTTGGGATTTTTTTCGTATGGTTTTCGTGTTTAGGTTTATAATTTCAGGGTAGGGTTTAGGTTTTGAAGTTTAGGGATAATTATTTTCAGAATAGGGTATAGGGAATATGTTTTTAAGTTACGGGGTCATCTTTTAGGTTTTAGAGTTTAGTTATTAGGGTTTCCGATATAGTGTTTTGGGTCTAGAATTTAGGATTTTTTTTGTTCCGTTTTGGGGTTTTGATTTTTGATTTCAGGGTCAAGGTTTATGTTTTAAGGTTTTGGGTTTAGAATTTCGATATTAGTGTATAGGGAATATTTTTTAGGCTTCAGGTTTCAGTTTTTAGTTTCTAGGGTTTAGAGATTAGGTTTTCAGATACTGGGTTTTAGGTCTAGGTTTTAGGATTTTTTTTGGTATGGTTTTCGGGTTTAGGTTTATGAATTCAGGGTAGGATTTAGATTTTGAAGTTGAGGGATAATTATTTTGAGACTACGGTATAGGGAATAGGTTTATAAGTTAGGGGGTCATCTTTTAGGTTTTAGAGTTCATTTATTAGGGTTTTTGATATAGTGTTTTGGGTCTTGGATTTAGGATTTTTTTGTTCGGGTTTTGGGTTTTGGTTTATCATTTCATGTGTAGGGTTTCTTTTTTAAGGTTTAGGTTTTTAAAATTTTGATATTAGGGTATGGGGAATATTTTTTTGGGTTCGGGGTTCAGCTTTTAGGTTTTAGGGTTTAGAGATTAGGGTTTCCGATATAGGGTTTTAGGTCTAGGTTTTAGGATTTTTTTGGTATGGATTTTGGGTTTAGATTTATGATTTCAGGGTTAGGTTTTATGTTTTAATCTTTAAGGTTTATTATTTTGAGAGTATGGTATAGGGAACATGTTTTTGGTTTTGGGGTTAATCTTTTAGGTTTTATAGTTTAGGTATTAGGGTTTTGAATATTGTGTTCTCGGTCTAGGATTTAGAATTTATTTGTTCGGTTTTGGGGTTTTGGTTTACGATTTCAGGGGTAGGGTTTGTATTTTAATTTTTAGTGTTTAGAATTATGAGATTAAGTTATCGAGAATATGTTTTTGGCTTTGGGGTTCGACTTTTAGGTTTTAGGGTTTAGGGGTCATATTTTAGGTTTTAGAGATCATGTATTAGGGTTTGAGATATAGTGTTTTGGGTCTAGGATTTAGGATTTATTTGTTCGGTGTTGTGGATTGGGTTTGTGATTTTAGGGGTAGGCCTTATCTTATAAGGTTTAGTTTTTAAAATTTTGAGATTCTGGTATGGTAATTACGTTATTGGCTTCGGGGTTCAGATTTTAGGTTTTAGGGTTTAGAGTTTATGGTTTCAGATATAGGATTTTAGATCTAGGTTTTAGGGTTTTTTAGTATGTTTTTCAGGATTTGGTTTATGATTTCAGGTTTAGGGTTTAGGTTTTAAGTTTTAGGGTTTATTATTTTGAGATTTGGTTATAGGGAATATGTTTTTAGGTTCCAGGGTCATCTTTTAGGTTTTATAGTTCAGGTTTTTGGGGTTTCAGATATAGTGTTTTGGGTATAGGATTTACGATTTTTTTGTTAGATTTTGGGGTTCTGGTTTTTGATTTTAGGGGTGGGTTTATGATTTAAGGTTGAGGGTTTAGAATTTTTAGATTGGGGTATAGAGAATATTTTTTTGGCTTCGGGTTTCACCTTTTAGTTATTAGGGTTTAGAGATTAGGGTTTCAGATACAGGGTTTTAGGTCTGGGTTTTAGGATTTTTTTAGCATGGTTTTCAGGTTTAGGTTTATGATTTCAGGGTTAGGGTTTAGGTTTTATAGTTTAGGGATAATTATTTTGAGACTAGGGTATTGGTAATAGGTTTTTAAGTTATGGGTTCATCTTTTAGGTTTTAGAGTTAAGGTATTAGGGTTTCTGATATAGTGTTTTGGGTCTAGGATTTAGGATTTTTTTGTACAGTTTTTAGGTTTTGTTTTCTGACTTCATATGTAGGGTTTATGTTTTAAGATTTAGGGTTTTAAAATTTTGATATTAGGGAATGGGGAATATGTTTTTGGGTTTCGGGTTTAGCATTTTGGTTTTAGGGTTTAGATATTTGGGTTTCAGATATAGGGTTTTGGGTCTAGGTTTTAGGATTTTTTTGGTATGGTTTTTGGGTTTAGGATTATGATTTCAGGGTTCGGGTTTACGTTTTAATTTTTAATGTTTATTATTTTTTGTAGGGTATAAGGAATTGGTTTTTTGGTTTGGGGATTATCTTTTAGGTTTTAGAGTTTAGGTATTAGAGGTTCAAATATAGTGTTCTGGATCTAGGATTTAGGATTTGTTTTGTTCGGTTTTGGGGTTTTGGTTTATGATTTAAGGGGTAGGTTTTGTGTTTTAATGTTTAGGGTTTAGAAAATTGATATTAGGGTATCAGGAAAATGTTTTTGTATTCAGTTTTTGGCTTTTAGGTTTTAGGGTTTAGGGATTTGGGTTTCAGGTATAGGGTTTCAGGTCTAGGTTTTATGATTTTTATTAGTATGGTTTACGGGTTTTGGTTTATGACTACAGGGTTAGGGTTTATTTTTTAAGTTTTAGGGTTTATTATTTTTAGAGTAGGGTATAGGTAATATGTTTTGCGGTTCTGGGGTTAGCTTTTAGGTTTTAGATCTCAGGTATTAGGGTTTCAGATATAGTGTTTTGAGTCTAGGATTATGGATTTTGTTTCGGTTTGGGGGTTTTCGTTTGTGATTTTAGGGGCAGGGTTTATCTTTTAAGGTTTAGGGTTTAGAATTTTGATATTAAGGTAGTGGAAGATGTTTTTTGGTTTAGGGTTCAGATTTTTGGTTTTAGGGTTTAGAGATTAGGATTTTAGATATAGGGGTTTAGGTCTTGGTTTTAGGATTATTTTGTTATGGTTTTTAGGTTTAGGTTTATGATTTCAGGGTTAGGGTTTAGGTTCAAAGGTTTAGGGTTTATTATTTGGATAATAGGGTATAGGTAATAGGTTTTCTAGTTCAGGGGCCAGCTTTTAGGTTTTAGATTTCTGGTATTAGGCTTTTGGATATGGTGTTTTGGGTCATGGATTTAGGATTTGTTTTGTTCGGTTTTTTGGTTTTGGTTTATGATTTTAGGGGAATTGTTTATTTTTTAAGGATTTGGGTTTATGATTTTCATATTAGGGTATAGAGAAGATGTTTTTGGCTTCTGGTTTTATAATTTATGTTTTAGGGTTTAGAGATTAGGGTTTCAGATATAGGATTTTACGTCTAGGTTTTAGGATTTTGTTGGTATTGTTTTCGGGTTTAGGTTTATGATTTCCGGGTTACGGTTTAGGTTTTAAGGTTTAGGGTTTAATACTTTGAGATTAGGGTATAGGTAATTTTATTTTAGGTTTGGGGTCAGCTTTTAGGTTTTAGAGTTCAGGTACTAGGGTTTCAGATATGGTGTTTTGGGTCTAGGATTTAGGATTTTTTGTTCGGTTTTGGGGTTTTGGTATACGATTTTAGCGGTAGGGTTTATATTTTAAACTTTATATTTTATAATTTTAATATTATGGTATATGCAATATGTTTTTGGATTCGGGGTTCAGTTTTTAGGATTTAGGGTTTAGATATTAAGGTTTTGGATATAGGTTTTTTGGTCTAGGTTTTAAGATTTTTTTTGTTATGGTTTTCGGGTTTAGGTTTATGAGTTCAGGGTTAGGGTTTATGTTTTAAGTTTTAGGGTTTATTATTTTGATATTGGGGTATAGAGAAGATGTTTTTGGCTTCTGGTTTTATAATTTATGTTTTAGGGTTTAGAGATTAGGGTTTCGGATATTGGATTTTACGTCTAGGTTTTAGGATTTTGTTGGTATTGTTTTCGGGTTTAGGTTTATGATTTCTGGGTTACGGTTTATGTTTTAAGGTTTAGGGTTTACTATTTTGAGATTAGGGTATAGGCAATTTTATTTTAGGTTTGGGGTCATCTTTTAGGTTTTAGAGTTCAGGTACTAGGGTTTCAGATATGGTGTTTTGGGTCTAGGATTTAGGATTTTTTGTTCGGTTTTGGGGTTTTGGTATACGATTTTAGCGGTAGGGTTTATATTTTAAACTTTATATTTTATAATTTTAATATTATGGTATATGGAAGATGTTTTTGGCTTTGGGGTTCAGTTTTTAGGATTTAGGGTTTAGATATTAGGGTTTTGGATATAGGTTTTTCAGTCTAGGTTTTAAGATTTTTTTGTTATGGTTTTCGGGTCGGGGTTTATGAGTTCAGGGTTAGGGTTTATTTTTTAAGGTTGAGGGTTTATTATTTTGATATTGGGGTATTGGTAATCAGTTTTTAGGTTCGGGGATCGTCTTTCTGATTTTACTGATCGGGTATTAGGGTTTCAGATATAGTGTTTTGGGTCTAGGATTTAGGATTTATTTGTTCGGTTTTGTTGATTGGGTTTGGGATTTCGGGGGTAGGGTTTATATTATAAGGTTTAGGGTTTAAAATTTTGAGATTGTGGTATGAGAAATTCGTTTTTTGCTTCAGGGTTCAGATTTTTGGTTTTAGGGTTTAGAATTTAGGGTTTCAGATATAGGATTTTAGATCTAGGTTTTAGTGTTTTTTGGTATGGTTTTCGGGAATTGGTTTATGATTTCAGTTTTAGAGTTTAGGTTTTAAGGTTTATGGTTTATTTTATTGAGATTAGGGTATAGGGAACACTGTTTTAGGTTCGAGGGTCCGCTTTTTGGTTTTAGAGTTCAGGTATTTGGATTTTAGATATAGTGTTTTGGGTCTAGGATTTAGGATTTTTTTTTGTTCCGTTTTGGGGTTTTGGTTTTTGATTTCCGGGGTAGGGTTTATGGTTTAAGGTTTAGGGTTTAGAATTTTTATATTAGTTTATAGGGAATATTTTTTTGGGTTTGGGTTTCAGCTTTTAGTTTATAGGGTTTAGAGATTCGGTTTTCGGATAATGGGTTTTAGGTCTAGGTTTTAGGATTTTTTTTCGTATGGGTTTCGTGTTTAGGTTTATAATTTCAGGGTAGGGTTTAGGTTTTGAATTTTAGGGATAATTATTTTCAGACTAGGGTATACGGAATAGGTTTTTAAGTTAGGGGGTCATCTTTTACTTTTTAGAGTTCGGTTATTAGGGTTTTTGATATAGTGTTTTGGGTCTAGGATTTAGGATTTTTTTGTTCCGTTTTGGGGTTTTGATTTTTGATTTCAGGGGCAGGGTTTATGTTTTAATTTTTAGGATTTAGAATTTCAATATTAGTGTATAGGGAATATTTTTTAGGCTTCAGGTTTCAGCTTTTAGTTTCTAGGGTTTAGAGATTAGGTTTTCGAATACTGGGTTTTAGGTCTAGGTTTTAGGATTTTTTTGGTATGGTTTTCGGGTTTAGGTTTATGATTTCAGGGTAGGGTTTAGGTTTTGAAGTTGAGGGATAATTATTTTGAGACTGCGGTATAGGGAATAGGTTTTTAAGTAATTGGGTCATCTTTTAGGTTTTAGAGTTTTGTTATTAGGGTTTTTGATATAGTGTTTTGGGTCTTGGATTTAGGATTTTTTTTGTTCGGGTTTTGGGTTTTGGTTTATGATTTCATGTGTAGGGTTTCTTTTTTAAGGTTTAGGTTTTTAAAATTTTGATATTAGGGTATGGGGAATATTTTTTTGGGTTCGGGGTTCAACTTTTTGGTTTTAGGGTTTAGAGATTAGGGTTTCCGATATATGGTTTTGGGTCTAGGTTTTAGGATTTTTTTTGTATGGTTTTTGGGTTTAGATTTATGATTTCAGGATTAGGTTTTATGTTTTAATCTTTAAGGTTTATTATTCTGAGATTATGGTATAGGGAACATGTTTTTTGTTTTGGGGTTAATCTTTTAGGTTTTGTAGTTTAGGTATTAGGGTTTTGAATTTTGTGTTCTCGGTCTAGGATTTAGAATTTATTTGTACAGTTTTTAGTTTTTGTTTTCTGATTTCATATGTAGGGTTTCTGTTTTAAGATTTGGGGTTTTACAATTTTGAGATTAGGGTATGGGGAATATGTTTTTGGGTTCTGGGTTTAGCTTTTTGGTTTTACGGTTTAGATATTTGGGTTTCAGATATAGGGTTTTGGGTCTAGGTTTTAGGATTTTTTTGGTATGGTTTTTGGGTTTAGGATTATGATTTCAGGGTTTGGGTTTAGGTTTTAATGTTTAATGTTTATTATTTTTTTAGGGTATAAGGAATATGTTTTTTGGTTTGGGGATTATCTTTTAGGTTTTAGAGTTTAGATATTAGAGTTTCAAATATAGTGTTCTGGATCTAGGATTTAGGATTTTTTTTGTTCAGTTTTGGGGTTTTGGTTTATGTTTTAAGTGGTCGGTTTTGTGTTTTAATGTTTAGGCTTTAGAATGTTGATATTAGGGTATCAGGAAATTGTTTTTGTCTTCAGTTTTCGACATTTATGTTTTAGGTTTTCGGGATTTGGGTTTCAGTTATAGGGTTTCAGGTCTAGGTTTTAAGATTTTTATTGGTTTGGTTTACGGATTTTGGTTTATGACTACAGGGTTAGGGTTTATATTTTAAGTTTTAGGGTTTATTATTTTTAGAGTAGGGTATAGGGAATAGGTTTTGAGGTTCTAGGGTTAACTTTTAGGTTTTAGATTTCAGGTATTATGGTTTCAGATATAGTGTTTTGGGTCTAGGATTATGGATTTTGTTTCGGTTTTGGGGTTTTGGTTTATGATTTTAGGGGAAGGGTTTATGTTTTAAGGTTTAGGGTTTAGAATTTTGAGACTAGGGTAGGGGAATATTTTTTTTGGTTTAGGGTTCAGATTTTTGGTTTTAGGGTTTAGAGATTAGGATTTTAGATATAGGGTTTTAGGTCTTGGTTTTAGGATTATTTTGTTATGGTTTTTAGGTTTAGGTTTATGATTTCAGGGTTAGGGTTTAGGTTCAAAGGTTTGGGGTTTATTATTTGGATAATAGGGTATAGGTAATAGGTTTTTTGGTTCAAGGGTCAGCTTTTAGGTTTTAGAGTTCTGGTATTAGGCTTTTGGATATGGTGTTTTGGGTCATGGATTTAGGATTTGTTTTGTTCGGTTTTTTGGTTGTGGTTTATGATTTTAGGGGTATTGTTTATTTTTTAAGGATTTTGGTTTATGATTTTGATATTAAGGTATAGAGAAGATGTTTTTGGCTTCTAGTTTTATAATTTATGTTTTAGGGTTTCAGATATAGGATTTTACGTCTAGGTTTTAGGATTTTGTTGGTATTGTTTTCGGGTTTAGGTTTATGATTTCAGGGTTACAGTTTATGTTTTAATGTTTAGTGTTTACTATTTTGAGATTAGGGTATAGGTAATTTTATTTTAGGTTTGGGGTCATCTTTTAGTTTTTAGAGTTCTGGTACTGGGGTTTCAGATATGGTGTTTTGGGTCTTGGATTTAGGATTTTTTGTTCAGTTTTAGGGTTTTGGTATACAATTTTAGCGGTAGGGTTTATATTTTAAACTTTATGTTTTATAATTTTGATATTATGGTATATGGAAGATGTTTTTGGCTTCGGGGTTCAGTTTTTAGGATTTAGGGTTTAGATATTAGGGTTTTTGATATAGGGTTTTCGGTCTAGGTTTTAAGATTTTTTTTGTTATGGTTTTCGGGTTTAGGATTATGAGTTCAGGGTTATGGTTTAGGTTTTAAGGTCTAGGGTTTATTATTTTGATATTGGGGTATTGGTAATCAGTTTTTAGGTTTGGGGATCGTCTTTCCGATTTTACTGATCAGGTATTAGGGTTTCAGATATAGTGTTTTGGGTCTAGGATTTAGGATTTATTTGTTCGGTTTTGTGGATTGGGTTTGTGATTTCGGGGGTAGGGTTTATAATATAAGGTTTAGGGTTTAAAATTTTGAGATTTTGGTATGAGGAATTCGTTTTTGGCTTCAGGGTTCAGATTTTTGGTTTTAGGGTTTAGAGTTTAGGGTTTCAGATATAGGATTTTAGATCTAGGTTTTAGGGTTTTTTGGTATGGTTTTCGGGATTTGGTTTATGATTTCTGGTTTAGGGTCTAGGTTTTAAGGTTGATGGTTTATTTTATTGAGATTAGGGTATATGGAATAGTGTTTTAGGTTCCAGGGTCCTCTTTTTGGTTTTAGAGTTCAGGTACTTGGATTTCAGATATAGTGTTTTGGGTCTAGGATTTAGGATTTTTTTTGTTCCATTTTGGGCTTTTGGTTTTTGATTTCAGGGGTAGGGTTTATGTTTTAAGGTTTAGGGTTTATAATTTTTATATTAGTGTATAGGGAATATTTTTTGGGTTCGGGTTTCAGCTTTTAGTTTCTAGGGTTTAGAGATTAGGTTTTCGGATAATGGGTTTTAGGTCTAGGTTTTGGGATTTTTTTCGTATGGTTTTCGTGTTTAGGTTTATAATTTCAGGGTAGGGTTTAGGTTTTGAAGTTTAGGGATAATTATTTTCAGAATAGGGTATAGGGAATATGTTTTTAAGTTACGGGGTCATCTTTTAGGTTTTAGAGTTTAGTTATTAGGGTTTCCGATATAGTGTTTTGGGTCTAGAATTTAGGATTTTTTTTGTTCCGTTTTGGGGTTTTGATTTTTGATTTCAGGGTCAAGGTTTATGTTTTAAGGTTTTGGGTTTAGAATTTCGATATTAGTGTATAGGGAATATTTTTTAGGCTTCAGGTTTCAGTTTTTAGTTTCTAGGGTTTAGAGATTAGGTTTTCAGATACTGGGTTTTAGGTCTAGGTTTTAGGATTTTTTTTGGTATGGTTTTCGGGTTTAGGTTTATGAATTCAGGGTAGGATTTAGATTTTGAAGTTGAGGGATAATTATTTTGAGACTACGGTATAGGGAATAGGTTTATAAGTTAGGGGGTCATCTTTTAGGTTTTAGAGTTCATTTATTAGGGTTTTTGATATAGTGTTTTGGGTCTTGGATTTAGGATTTTTTTGTTCGGGTTTTGGGTTTTGGTTTATCATTTCATGTGTAGGGTTTCTTTTTTAAGGTTTAGGTTTTTAAAATTTTGATATTAGGGTATGGGGAATATTTTTTTGGGTTCGGGGTTCAGCTTTTAGGTTTTAGGGTTTAGAGATTAGGGTTTCCGATATAGGGTTTTAGGTCTAGGTTTTAGGATTTTTTTGGTATGGATTTTGGGTTTAGATTTATGATTTCAGGGTTAGGTTTTATGTTTTAATCTTTAAGGTTTATTATTTTGAGAGTATGGTATAGGGAACATGTTTTTGGTTTTGGGGTTAATCTTTTAGGTTTTATAGTTTAGGTATTAGGGTTTTGAATATTGTGTTCTCGGTCTAGGATTTAGAATTTATTTGTTCGGTTTTGGGGTTTTGGTTTACGATTTCAGGGGTAGGGTTTGTATTTTAATTTTTAGTGTTTAGAATTATGAGATTAAGTTATCGAGAATATGTTTTTGGCTTTGGGGTTCGACTTTTAGGTTTTAGGGTTTAGGGGTCATATTTTAGGTTTTAGAGATCATGTATTAGGGTTTGAGATATAGTGTTTTGGGTCTAGGATTTAGGATTTATTTGTTCGGTGTTGTGGATTGGGTTTGTGATTTTAGGGGTAGGCCTTATCTTATAAGGTTTAGTTTTTAAAATTTTGAGATTCTGGTATGGTAATTACGTTATTGGCTTCGGGGTTCAGATTTTAGGTTTTAGGGTTTAGAGTTTATGGTTTCAGATATAGGATTTTAGATCTAGGTTTTAGGGTTTTTTAGTATGTTTTTCAGGATTTGGTTTATGATTTCAGGTTTAGGGTTTAGGTTTTAAGTTTTAGGGTTTATTATTTTGAGATTTGGTTATAGGGAATATGTTTTTAGGTTCCAGGGTCATCTTTTAGGTTTTATAGTTCAGGTTTTTGGGGTTTCAGATATAGTGTTTTGGGTATAGGATTTACGATTTTTTTGTTAGATTTTGGGGTTCTGGTTTTTGATTTTAGGGGTGGGTTTATGATTTAAGGTTGAGGGTTTAGAATTTTTAGATTGGGGTATAGAGAATATTTTTTTGGCTTCGGGTTTCACCTTTTAGTTATTAGGGTTTAGAGATTAGGGTTTCAGATACAGGGTTTTAGGTCTGGGTTTTAGGATTTTTTTAGCATGGTTTTCAGGTTTAGGTTTATGATTTCAGGGTTAGGGTTTAGGTTTTATAGTTTAGGGATAATTATTTTGAGACTAGGGTATTGGTAATAGGTTTTTAAGTTATGGGTTCATCTTTTAGGTTTTAGAGTTAAGGTATTAGGGTTTCTGATATAGTGTTTTGGGTCTAGGATTTAGGATTTTTTTGTACAGTTTTTAGGTTTTGTTTTCTGACTTCATATGTAGGGTTTATGTTTTAAGATTTAGGGTTTTAAAATTTTGATATTAGGGAATGGGGAATATGTTTTTGGGTTTCGGGTTTAGCATTTTGGTTTTAGGGTTTAGATATTTGGGTTTCAGATATAGGGTTTTGGGTCTAGGTTTTAGGATTTTTTTGGTATGGTTTTTGGGTTTAGGATTATGATTTCAGGGTTCGGGTTTACGTTTTAATTTTTAATGTTTATTATTTTTTGTAGGGTATAAGGAATTGGTTTTTTGGTTTGGGGATTATCTTTTAGGTTTTAGAGTTTAGGTATTAGAGGTTCAAATATAGTGTTCTGGATCTAGGATTTAGGATTTGTTTTGTTCGGTTTTGGGGTTTTGGTTTATGATTTAAGGGGTAGGTTTTGTGTTTTAATGTTTAGGGTTTAGAAAATTGATATTAGGGTATCAGGAAAATGTTTTTGTATTCAGTTTTTGGCTTTTAGGTTTTAGGGTTTAGGGATTTGGGTTTCAGGTATAGGGTTTCAGGTCTAGGTTTTATGATTTTTATTAGTATGGTTTACGGGTTTTGGTTTATGACTACAGGGTTAGGGTTTATTTTTTAAGTTTTAGGGTTTATTATTTTTAGAGTAGGGTATAGGTAATATGTTTTGCGGTTCTGGGGTTAGCTTTTAGGTTTTAGATCTCAGGTATTAGGGTTTCAGATATAGTGTTTTGAGTCTAGGATTATGGATTTTGTTTCGGTTTGGGGGTTTTCGTTTGTGATTTTAGGGGCAGGGTTTATCTTTTAAGGTTTAGGGTTTAGAATTTTGATATTAAGGTAGTGGAAGATGTTTTTTGGTTTAGGGTTCAGATTTTTGGTTTTAGGGTTTAGAGATTAGGATTTTAGATATAGGGGTTTAGGTCTTGGTTTTAGGATTATTTTGTTATGGTTTTTAGGTTTAGGTTTATGATTTCAGGGTTAGGGTTTAGGTTCAAAGGTTTAGGGTTTATTATTTGGATAATAGGGTATAGGTAATAGGTTTTCTAGTTCAGGGGCCAGCTTTTAGGTTTTAGATTTCTGGTATTAGGCTTTTGGATATGGTGTTTTGGGTCATGGATTTAGGATTTGTTTTGTTCGGTTTTTTGGTTTTGGTTTATGATTTTAGGGGAATTGTTTATTTTTTAAGGATTTGGGTTTATGATTTTCATATTAGGGTATAGAGAAGATGTTTTTGGCTTCTGGTTTTATAATTTATGTTTTAGGGTTTAGAGATTAGGGTTTCAGATATAGGATTTTACGTCTAGGTTTTAGGATTTTGTTGGTATTGTTTTCGGGTTTAGGTTTATGATTTCCGGGTTACGGTTTAGGTTTTAAGGTTTAGGGTTTAATACTTTGAGATTAGGGTATAGGTAATTTTATTTTAGGTTTGGGGTCAGCTTTTAGGTTTTAGAGTTCAGGTACTAGGGTTTCAGATATGGTGTTTTGGGTCTAGGATTTAGGATTTTTTGTTCGGTTTTGGGGTTTTGGTATACGATTTTAGCGGTAGGGTTTATATTTTAAACTTTATATTTTATAATTTTAATATTATGGTATATGCAATATGTTTTTGGATTCGGGGTTCAGTTTTTAGGATTTAGGGTTTAGATATTAAGGTTTTGGATATAGGTTTTTTGGTCTAGGTTTTAAGATTTTTTTTGTTATGGTTTTCGGGTTTAGGTTTATGAGTTCAGGGTTAGGGTTTATGTTTTAAGTTTTAGGGTTTATTATTTTGATATTGGGGTATAGAGAAGATGTTTTTGGCTTCTGGTTTTATAATTTATGTTTTAGGGTTTAGAGATTAGGGTTTCGGATATTGGATTTTACGTCTAGGTTTTAGGATTTTGTTGGTATTGTTTTCGGGTTTAGGTTTATGATTTCTGGGTTACGGTTTATGTTTTAAGGTTTAGGGTTTACTATTTTGAGATTAGGGTATAGGCAATTTTATTTTAGGTTTGGGGTCATCTTTTAGGTTTTAGAGTTCAGGTACTAGGGTTTCAGATATGGTGTTTTGGGTCTAGGATTTAGGATTTTTTGTTCGGTTTTGGGGTTTTGGTATACGATTTTAGCGGTAGGGTTTATATTTTAAACTTTATATTTTATAATTTTAATATTATGGTATATGGAAGATGTTTTTGGCTTTGGGGTTCAGTTTTTAGGATTTAGGGTTTAGATATTAGGGTTTTGGATATAGGTTTTTCAGTCTAGGTTTTAAGATTTTTTTGTTATGGTTTTCGGGTCGGGGTTTATGAGTTCAGGGTTAGGGTTTATTTTTTAAGGTTGAGGGTTTATTATTTTGATATTGGGGTATTGGTAATCAGTTTTTAGGTTCGGGGATCGTCTTTCTGATTTTACTGATCGGGTATTAGGGTTTCAGATATAGTGTTTTGGGTCTAGGATTTAGGATTTATTTGTTCGGTTTTGTTGATTGGGTTTGGGATTTCGGGGGTAGGGTTTATATTATAAGGTTTAGGGTTTAAAATTTTGAGATTGTGGTATGAGAAATTCGTTTTTTGCTTCAGGGTTCAGATTTTTGGTTTTAGGGTTTAGAATTTAGGGTTTCAGATATAGGATTTTAGATCTAGGTTTTAGTGTTTTTTGGTATGGTTTTCGGGAATTGGTTTATGATTTCAGTTTTAGAGTTTAGGTTTTAAGGTTTATGGTTTATTTTATTGAGATTAGGGTATAGGGAACACTGTTTTAGGTTCGAGGGTCCGCTTTTTGGTTTTAGAGTTCAGGTATTTGGATTTTAGATATAGTGTTTTGGGTCTAGGATTTAGGATTTTTTTTTGTTCCGTTTTGGGGTTTTGGTTTTTGATTTCCGGGGTAGGGTTTATGGTTTAAGGTTTAGGGTTTAGAATTTTTATATTAGTTTATAGGGAATATTTTTTTGGGTTTGGGTTTCAGCTTTTAGTTTATAGGGTTTAGAGATTCGGTTTTCGGATAATGGGTTTTATTTTAGGTCTAGGTTTTAGGATTTTTTTTCGTATGGGTTTCGTGTTTAGGTTTATAATTTCAGGGTAGGGTTTAGGTTTTGAATTTTAGGGATAATTATTTTCAGACTAGGGTATACGGAATAGGTTTTTAAGTTAGGGGGTCATCTTTTACTTTTTAGAGTTCGGTTATTAGGGTTTTTGATATAGTGTTTTGGGTCTAGGATTTAGGATTTTTTTGTTCCGTTTTGGGGTTTTGATTTTTGATTTCAGGGGCAGGGTTTATGTTTTAATTTTTAGGATTTAGAATTTCAATATTAGTGTATAGGGAATATTTTTTAGGCTTCAGGTTTCAGCTTTTAGTTTCTAGGGTTTAGAGATTAGGTTTTCGAATACTGGGTTTTAGGTCTAGGTTTTAGGATTTTTTTGGTATGGTTTTCGGGTTTAGGTTTATGATTTCAGGGTAGGGTTTAGGTTTTGAAGTTGAGGGATAATTATTTTGAGACTGCGGTATAGGGAATAGGTTTTTAAGTAATTGGGTCATCTTTTAGGTTTTAGAGTTTTGTTATTAGGGTTTTTGATATAGTGTTTTGGGTCTTGGATTTAGGATTTTTTTTGTTCGGGTTTTGGGTTTTGGTTTATGATTTCATGTGTAGGGTTTCTTTTTTAAGGTTTAGGTTTTTAAAATTTTGATATTAGGGTATGGGGAATATTTTTTTGGGTTCGGGGTTCAACTTTTTGGTTTTAGGGTTTAGAGATTAGGGTTTTCCGATATATGGTTTTGGGTCTAGGTTTTAGGATTTTTTTTTGTATGGTTTTTGGGTTTAGATTTATGATTTCAGGATTAGGTTTTATGTTTTAATCTTTAAGGTTTATTATTCTGAGATTATGGTATAGGGAACATGTTTTTTGTTTTGGGGTTAATCTTTTAGGTTTTGTAGTTTAGGTATTAGGGTTTTGAATTTTGTGTTCTCGGTCTAGGATTTAGAATTTATTTGTACAGTTTTTAGTTTTTGTTTTCTGATTTCATATGTAGGGTTTCTGTTTAAGATTTGGGGTTTTACAATTTTGAGATTAGGGTATGGGGAATATGTTTTTGGGTTCTGGGTTTAGCTTTTTGGTTTTTACGGTTTAGATATTTGGGTTTCAGATATAGGGTTTTGGGTCTAGGTTTTAGGATTTTTTTTGGTATGGTTTTTGGGTTTAGGATTATGATTTCAGGGTTTGGGTTTAGGTTTTAATGTTTAATGTTTATTATTTTTTTAGGGTATAAGGAATATGTTTTTTT
>CAUJRU010003573.1:0-39816 GCA_963277665.1 Viscum album
CCCCCGCACCCCCGTACTGCCCCCCACCACCCCCGTACAGGCCCCCGCCACCCCCGTACAGCCCCCCGCACCCCCGTACACCCCCCCCCCCCCCGCACCCCCGTACTGCCCCCCGCACCCCCGGAGAGACCCCCGCACCCCCGTACAACCCCCCGCACCCCCGTACTGCCCCCGCCACCCCCGTACAGGCCCCCGCCACCCCCGTACAGCCCCCTGCACCCCCGTACAGCCCCCCCCCCCCCCCCCGCACCCCCGTACTGCCCCCCGCACCCCCGGAGAGACCCCTGCACCCCCGTACAACCCCCCCGCACCCCCGTACTGCCCCCCGCCACCCCCCTGCGCGGCACGTCCGATTGTGTCGTTTTCAGCAGCGCGGCGCGCGCTGAAATGGCGCGTTGGGGGGTCAAAAACCACCCGAACGACCTCCAAATGCCACGAAACCGTACGACAACATCTGGGGAGTGAATTGTGAAATGGTCGGCCAGACGGCACCTCATTCGGAGGTGCCGTGTGACCGCGGCGGCCAGAAACGCGTTTCCGGCGCCGTTAAACACCAAAACGGCGTGCGGCGGTCCGATTCAGAGCAAACGTGCTCCGAACGACCTGAAACCGCACGGGAATGATAGAAATATTATTCCTGAGATGTAGGAGGAGGCAGCACGTCCATCGGACGTGCGGTGCGCGCGGCACGTCCGATTTTGTCGTTTTCAGCAGCGCTGCGCGCGCTGAAATGGCGCGTTGGGGGGTCAAAACCACCCGAACGACCTCCGAATGCCACGAAACCGTACGACAACATCCGGGGCGTGAATTGTGAAATGGTCGGCTAGACGGCACCTCATTCGGAGGTGCCGTGTGACCGCGGCGGCCGGAAACGCGTTTTCGGCGCCGTTAAACACCAAAACGGCGTGCGGCGGTCCGATTCGGAGCAAACGTGCTCCGAATGACCTGAAACCGCACGGGAACGATAGAAATATTATTCCTGAGATGCAGGAGGAGGCCGCACATCCATCGGACGTGCGGTGCGCGCGGCACGTCCGATTGTGTCATTTTCAGCAGCGCGGCGCGCGCTGAAATGGTGCGTTGGGGGGGTCAAAACCACCCGAACGACCTCCGAATGCCACGAAACCGTACGACAACATCCGGGGCGTGAATTGTGAAATTGTCGGCCAGACGGAACCTCATTCGGAGGTGCCGTGTGACCGCGGCGGCCGGAAACGCGTTTCCGGCGCCGTTAAACACCAAAACGTCGTGCGGCGGTCCGATTCGGAGCAAACGTGCTCCGAACTACCTGAAACCGCACGGGAATGATAGAAATATTATTCCTGAGATGCAAGAGGAGGCCGCACGTCCATCGGACGTGCGGTGCGCGCGGCACGTCCGATTGTGTCGTTTTCAGCAGCGCGACGCGCGCTGAAATGGCGCGTTGGGGGGTCAAAACCACCCGAACGACCTCCGAATGCTACGAAACTGTACGACAACATCCGGGGCGTGAATTTTGAAATGGTCGGCCAGACGACACCTCATTCGGAGGTGCCGTGTGACCGCGGCGGCCGGAAACGCGTTTCCCGCGCCGTTAAACACCAAAACGGCGTGCGGCGGTCCGATTCGGAGAAAACGTGCTCCGAACAACCTGAAACCGCACGGGAATTATAGAAATATTATTCCTGAGATGAAAGAGGAGGTCGCACGTCCATCGGACGTGCGGTACGCGCGGCACGTCCGATTGTGTCGTTTTCAGCAGCGCGGCGAGCGCTAAAATGGCGCGTTGGGGGGGTCAAAACCACCCGAACGACCTCCGAATGCCACGAAACCGTACGACAACATCCGGGGCGTGAATTGTGAAATGGTCGGCCAGACGGCACCTCATTCAAAGGTGCCGTGTGACCGCGGCGGCCGGAAACACGTTTCCGGCGCCGTTAAACACCAAAACGGCGTGCGGCGGTCCGATTCGGAGCAAACTTGCTCCGAACGACCTGAAACCGCACGGGAATGATAGAAATATTATTCCTGAGATGCAGGAGGAGGCCGCACGTCCATCGGACGTGCGGTGCGCGCGGCACGTCCGATTGTGTCGTTTTCAGCAGCGCGGCGCGCGCTGAAATGGCGCGTTGGGGGGTCAAAACCACCCGAACGACCTCCGAATGCCACGAAACCGTACGACAACATCCGGGGCATGAATTGTGAAATGGTCGGCCAGACGGAACCTCATTCGAAGGTGCCGTGTGACCGCGGCGGCCGGAAACGCGTTTCCGGCGCCGTTAAACACCAAAACGGCGTGCGGCGGACCGATTCGGAGCAAACGTGCTCCGAACGACCTGAAACCGCACGGGAACGATAGAAATATTATTCCTGAGATGCAGGAGGAGGCCGCATGTCCATCGGACGTGCGGTGCGCGCGGCACGTCCGATTGTGTCGTTTTCAGCAGTGCGGCGCGCGCTGAAATGGCGCGTTGGGGGGTCAAAACCACCCCGAACGACCTCCGAATGCCACGAAACTGTACGACAACATCTGGGGCATGAATTGTGAAATGGTCGGCCAGACAGCACCTCATTCGGAGGTGTCGTGTGACCGCGGCGTCCGGAAACGCGTTTCCGGCGCCGTTAAACACCAAAACGGCGTGCGGCGGTCCGATTCAGAGCAAACGTGCTCCGAACGACCTGAAACCGCACGGGAATGATAGAAATATTATTCCTGAGATGCAGGAGGAGGCCGCACATCCATCGGACGTGCGGTGCGCGTGGCACGTCCGATTGTGTCGTTTTCAGCAGCGCGACGCGCGTTGAAATGGCGCGTTGGGGGGTCAAAACCACCCGAACGACCTCCGAATGCCACGAAACCGTACGACAACATCCAGGGCGTGAATTGTGAAATGTTCGGCCCAGACGGAACCTCATTCGGAGGTGCCGTGTGACCGCGGCGGCCTGAAACGCGTTTCCGGTGCCGTTAAACACCAAAACGGCGTGCGGCGGTCCGATTCGGAGCAAACGTGCTCCGAACGACCTGAAACCGCACGGGAACGATAGAAATATTATTCCTGAGATGCAGGAGGAGGCCTCACGTCCATCGGACGTGCGGTGCGCGCGGCACGTCCGATTGTGTCATTTTCAGCAGCGCGGCGCGCGCTGAAATGGCGCGTTGGGGGGGTCAAAACCACCCGAACGACCTCCGAATGCCACGAAACCGTACGACAACATCCGGGGCGTGAATTTTGAAATGGTCGGCCAGACGGCACCTCATTTGGAGGTGCCGTGTGACCGCGGCGGCCGGAAACACATTTCTGGCGCCGTTAAACACCAAAACGGCGTGCGGCGGTCCGATTCGGAGCAAACATGCTCCGAACGACCTGAAATGAGATTATTTCTTGAATCGAAGTTTTTAAATTATTATAACACAATGATTTGATATTATATATATATTAAATATATATTGAATATATATTAAAACATTTAAAATATATTATATATATATATATATTTAAAATATTGTATTTAATAGTATATATATGAATATTTTTACATATATATATATATATATTTATTTATTTATTTATTTATATTCAATTCAATAAAAAAAAATTTTAAATTTTTTTTTTTAGAATAGCGACCGCCATAGGCGGTCGCTATAGGTTCCCGGGAGAGGGCCTTCAGCGACCGCCGCTAAAGGCCTCTAGCGACGAGGCAACAGCGACCGCTAAAGCCTTTTAGCGACCGCCAATAGCGGTCGCTAATGGCCTTATTTATAGTAGTGTTAAAGCCAATGGTTGAAAAAATAGGCCAATTGAGACCAATTAACACCAATTGATGCCTATTATGGTCAGTTAGTCCAATTTAGGCAGAAAATCCAATTAGGAAAATTGAGACCAATTTAGGCCAATTAATCAAATTAGACCATTAAGGCCAATTAGTGCCAATTATTCCACTTGAGTCCAATTAGGTTAATTATCCAATTACGTAATTGATGCCAATTTATCCATTTAGGACAACTTCTAACTAAGGTAAATTGATGCCCATTGCCAATTGAGTCCAATTGAGGATAGGACACATGTGGCAAATTAAGGCCAATTAATCAAATTAATTCCAATTGAGGAAAATTGGTCCAATTAGGAAAATTTAGTCATGTTACACTAATTCAAGAAATTATTCCAATTAATACAATTGAGTCCAATTTGGCCAATTGGGCCCGATTGAGGAAAAAGAGGTCCATTGAGGAATATTAGGCCAGTTGGGCTTATTGAGGCCAATTATTGCTAATTATAGCCAATTGAGTCCAACTAAACCAATTGAGGCCAATTAGGACAATTGAGGCCAACTAGGACAACTAGGAAAATGAGTTTATTGATTCCAACTGAGGCCAATTAATCCCAGTTGAGTCCAATTCAGTCCAATTGAGGAAAATTAGTCCAATTGAGGCCAATTCGGCCAATGGAGCCTGATTAGGCCAATGGAGGCCAAATGAGGTCAGTTAGACCCATTTGTACAATAGAAGGAAATTAGGCTTATTTGGAAAATTGAGGGAAATTAGGCCTATTTGGAAACTAATTAGGCCAATTTATAGGCCAATTTTTACAATTGAGGCCATATAATGGTAATTAAGGCCAATTGTTGCCCAATTTGGCTAATTATGCATATTAGAAAAATTAGTCCAATTGAGTTGAGTCTAATTAGGACAATTTGGCCAATTAATAGAAATTGAGATCAATTGAGGCCAATTGAGACCAATTAAGGGAAATTGAGACCAACTAGGCCAATTAGACCAATTATGCTAATTGAGGAAATTGACCAATTCACGTAATTGGTGTAATTGGACTCAATTGATTCCAATTAGGCCGATTGAAGGCCACTAAGGCCAATTTAGTTTCATTGAGTCTAATTGAATCCAATTAGGCAATTTAGGCCAATTTAGGCCATTAAGGCCTATAACGTCTTAGTCCAAATGAGGCCAATTAGTTCAATTAGGTCTCAATTAGACAAATTAGGCTACATTTCCTCAATTGGCCTTATTGGCCTCAACTGACCCCAATTGGTCAATTAGGTGTAATTGGCCTCATTTATAAATTGTCCTAACTTGCTTCAATTTTCAAAATTCGTCTCAATTATCCAATTGGCCCCAATTCGACTCAATAAGGCTTAATTGGCCAAATATTCATAATTGACCTCAATAGGACAATTAGGCATTATTTTTCTTAATTTAAAATCATCCAAACTAGCCTCATATGGCCTCATATTCCTCTACTTGTTTAAATTGACATAATTTTGCTCATTTGGCCTCATTTTACTGATTGAATACTTGGTCGAATTGTCCTAATTGACCTCAATTGGCCTGAATTGGACTCAATGGTCTTGGTTGGCCTAATTGTTCTAACATATATAATTGGCTTGGATTGGCCCCAAAACACCTTTATTTGACCAAATGGACAAATTGGCAACAATGTATCAGTTAGAATATATAGGCCTATAGATTGAAATGGAAATTGACATAACTGGCCTCAATTTTCCTAAATTGGCCTAATTATTCACAATATCCAAATTGGCCTCAATTGGCCTCTATTTCCAAATTGGACTCATTAGACTCAATTTCCGTAATTTTAATAATTGGATCCAATTGGCCTATTTGGCCTTAATTGGCCTCAATTAGCCTAATTGGCCTCAATTGGCCTCAAGTGGCCTAATTGGCATAATTGGCCTAACTAGTCTAACTGGACTCATTTGGCCTCAATTGTCCTAATTGGCCTCAGTGAATCAATTAGCCTCAATTTTCCTCAATTATATTAATTACTCCCAATGGCCTCAATTGGCCTAATTTGGAAAAAATGGCCTAAGTTGGCCCAAATCGTCCTCAAATGGCCTGAATTGGAAACACTAGCCTCAATTGGCCTAATTGATCTCAATTAGCAATAAATTGGCATCAATTGGATGAATTGGCTTCAATTGGAATAATTAGTCTAACATGATTGAATTGTCCTTCATTGGACACAATTGACCTAATTGGACTAATTGGCCTCAATAGACGAATTGTGCTTAATTTTTTTAATTGGCCTCAATTGGCCTAATTGGCTTTGATTGGATTCAATTGCCTTCAATTGGTATAATTTTCTTACATTATCCATAATTGGAATAATAGTCTTTAATTGGACTCAATTGGACTTATTGGCCTCTATTGGCCAAAATTGTCCTCATTTGGCCAATTGATCCCACATTTGGCCTCCATTGGACTCTATTGGCCTCAATCTGACATAATTGGCCTCAATTGGACTCAATGGGATAATCTTTCTTAATTGTACTAATTGGACTCAACTAACCTCAATTGGACAAAATTTGCATCAATTTTCATAAATTGGCTTTATTGGCCTCTATTGGCATCAAATATCCGAATAAGTCTAATCTCCTCAATTGGCCTCCATGAGCCATAATTGATCTCAATTGGCAAATTGGCCTCAAATAGCCTCAATGGTTCATAATTGAATCAATTGGACCATATTGGTATCAATTTTCCTAATTTTCTTATTTGGCCTGAAGTGGGCTCAATTCGATTAGGGCTAATTAGGCCAATTGAGGAAAACATTACCATTGAGGATAATTGGCCTCAATTGGCTTTAATTGGTCTCGATTGACCTAATTGGCCTAAATTCGGCAAACTGGCCTAATTTCCCTCAATAGGCCTAGTTGGCCTTAATGGCCTCAATGGGCCAAATTTAGCACAATTAGCCTCAATTTTAGTTCAATAGAGTCCTTTTAAGGCCAATTGAGGAAAATTAAGCTATTTGAGTCCACATGATATAGTTGAGATTAATTAAGACCAAATATGGTCAATTGATTCTTCTTAGGAGAATTAGGCCAACTAAACCAATTGAGAGAAATTGACCCAATTGAGGTCAATTGTGGCCAATTGAGTCTTATTACGCCATTTATTGCAGCTGAGGACAATTGAGTCAAATTTTTATAATTGAGGCCAATTAGACCAATTGAGGCCAATCGAGGCCAATTTAGGCCAATTGGGGCCAATTGGGACCTATTAGTCCAATTGAGACCAATTTGGTCATTTGAGGCAAAACATGGCCTCTGTTGGCTTAATTGCCCCATATTTGCATAAATTCACCTAAATTGGCCTCAATGGCATCAGTTGCCATCAGTTGGCCTCAATTGTCCAAATTAGCACTAATTGGTCTAAATTGTCCTAATTGGCCCAAATTGGCCTCAATTCACCTCAATTGTCCTAATTAACCTCAATTGTCCTCAATTTGCCTTAATTTACCAGAGTTGGCGTCACTTGACCTCATTTGCCCTTAATTTGCCTAATTGGCCTCCATTGGATATTTTCCTCAATTGATTGATTATGATGCAATTGGCATCAATTATGCCAATCGAGACCAATTAGGAGAATTGAGGTCATTTGAAGCCAATTTTGTCCAATTGAGGCCTATTCATCCATTGAGGCCTAATTAAGCCAATGAGAGCCCAATTTAGAAAACATTTCCCCAATTGTCCTAATTGACATGAATTGGCCCAACTGGTCTCAATTGGCCATTATTGGCCTAACTAACCACAATTGGTGAATTTTCCTCGATTGACATCAATTGGCCTAATTAGCCTAACTGGCCTTAATAGGTCCAATTAGCCAAATTGGTCTCAATTGGCATCATTTTGCATAATTGGCCCCAATTTTTCTCAATTGGACTAATTGGCCACAAATAGAATAATTGGACTCAATTGTCCTCAGTTTTTCTCAATGAGGCCTTAATTGGCCTAACTAACCTTAATGGACTGATTGGATGAATTGACCAAAATTGTCATTAATTGGCCTATGTAGACTCAATTGGCCTAAGTGGACTCAATTGGACTCAATTGGCCTCAATTGGAATCAATTAGCCTTAACTGGTCTCAATTTTCCTCAATTGTATTCAAATTGAGACCAATTGAATCTAATTGGGTCCAATTTTGATCAATTTTGGATACATAGGGAAACTGAGGTCAATTGAGAATAATTGGGTCAAATTGAAGACAATTAGGCCAATCGAGGCCAATTTAGGCCATTTAGTACAATTAAGGCCAACTATGGACAACTGATTCCAATTGAGGACAATTGATGCAAATTAGGAAAAATGAGGACATTTGAAATCAATTAAGGTCAATTAAGTCAATTGAGAAATTAGTCCATTGTGGCCAATTGAGGCCAATTGATGCCAATTGATGCCAATGAGACCAATTTAGTCCAATTTCCAATTGAGGCCAATTCGAATCAATTTTCCCAATTCATTAAATTTTGGAAAAGTGATCCCAATTAGTCCAATTAGGCTAATTTATGTCAATTGGAACCAATTGAGACTAGTTAGGAAAACTAAGTCTAATTGAGGCCAATTGATCACTTAGCCTCAATTGACCTCACTTAGCCTCAATTGACAAATTTGGTCTAATTATCCTTAATTTTCAATAGGAATATTTATGTCATATGAGTCTAATTGAGGAAAATTAGGCTAATTGAGGCCAAATAGGCCAATTTAGACCAATTTAGTTTAATTGAGGCCAACTAGGCTAATTTGGAAAATTGACACCAAATAGGCTAATTGAGGGATCTTAGGCCAATTAGCCCAATTTAGGCCCAATTCATGCCAATCTAGATCAATTAGGCCATATAGGCCAATTAGGGCCTATTGGTGCTAATTAAGCCAATTCAGGCAAATATTTGCCGCAATTGGCCCCTATTGGCATCAATTTGCACCAATTGTGGTCAATTGGCCTGAATCGGCATCAATTGGCCAAATGGGACTAATAGGACTCAAGTAGCCTAATTAGGATCAATTAACATAATTGGATGAAATTATCCTCAGTTGAGGCTGGGGCCAATTGAGGCCAATTAAGGCCTAATGGAGGACAATTACACAAATTTAGGCCAATTTGGTCAATTATGCCAATAATGAAAATTGAGGCCAACTAAGGATGGGGCCAAATGAGGCCAGTTGGGACCAATAGAATATAATTGGATAAAATTAGGCAAAATGAACGTAATCGAGGGCAATTGCATCTGATTAAGTCTAATTCAGGCCAATTAAGAAAATTGAAGCCAACTAAGGCCAATTAGGCCAATTAAGGCCAATTATAACAATTAGGCCAATTGAGTCCATTATGTCCATTGAGGATGATTATTCCCATTAGGCCAATGAAGTCAAATAGAGTTTAATTAATCAAATTGAGGCCAATTATGGAAATTTAGGAAAATTGATGCTAATTGAGGCCAATTAGGCCAACTGAGGCCAATTGAGTATAATAAAGGCCAATGAGTCAAAATAGGCCTTGGGGACAATTAGCTGAATCTAGTCTAATTGAGGATAATTTATCCAATTCCACCAATTGAGGCCAATTAAGGTGGATAAGGTCAATTGAGGATAATTTGGGCAATTAGGCCTCGATTGGCCTTAATTGGTTTAATTGTCTAAATTTAACTAATTAGACACAATTGGAAATTTCCTTCAATTCTACTAACTGGAATTAATTTTACTCAATTGTCCTAAATTTTATTAATTGGCCAATGGGCCCAATTAGACTAAATTGTAAGCAATTTCCCTCAATTTTCCTTAATTGGCATCAATAGTAATTAGATGAATTACACTAAGTTGGCCTCAATTTCAATTGACTGAATTACCCTCGATTGGACTCAATTTTCCTAATTTACCCAAATTTCCCTTCATTGGCCTCAATAGACTAATTGGAATCAATTAGCATAATCGGCCCCACTCGCATCAATTGGCCTCAATGGCCACAATATAACTAATTTGCATCGGTTGGCATCAATTGGTGTCGATTGGGCTGAATTGGACTATTTGTCCTCGATTGGCCCGAATTGGCCTCAATTGAAATCAATTAGAATCAATTGGACTAATTGGCATCAATTGGCATCATTGGCCTAATTGGCCTCAATTGGCCCAATTTGCCTAATTGGCCTTAATGTCCTAAATAGACCTCAATAGGCCACAATTGGATGCAATTAGTTTAATTGGAATTAATTGTCTTCAATTGGAAAATTGGACTCAACTAGCCTCAATTGGACTCAATGACTCAATTGCCCTCAATTTTCCTCAATGGCACAATTAGAATAAATTAGATCAAGTGGCCCAAATTGGCCTCAATTAGTATAAATTAGCCTTCATTGGTCTCAATTGGACTAATTGGCCACAATTGGCTACAATTGGATCTCCAATTAGTTCAATATGATGAATTATGTCAATTGAGGATAATTGATTTTCATTGAGGCCAATTGTGGCCAGTTAAGATAATCAGGACAATTAGGTCCAATTGACCCCATTTATATTGAATTATAATTGTGGTAAATTGAGGTCGTTTGAGGTGAATTGAGGCCAATTTATTCCAATTATGAAAATTTAGGTCAATTTAGTAAAATTGGGGCCATTTAGGCATATTGAGGAATCCAATTAGTCCAATTAAAGATAATTGAGACATATTAGGCCAAATGGGTCTAATTGAGGCCAATTGAGGCCAATTGTGTCCAATTGACATAAATTGAAGAAAATTGAGTCCAATTGAAACAAATTGATGCCAATTTGTATAATTAATTCCAATTTCGGCCCATTGAGGCAAATCACTTCAATTTTTACAATTGAGGACAATTAGGCTAGGTGATGCCAGTTAGGTTAATTGATGGAATTATCCAATTGATGCCTATTATCCCAATTTTCAGTAATTAGGTCCAATTGAGACCATTTCATCCAATTGGGGAAATTGTTTCCAATTAGGCCAATTGGGACAATTGAGGCCAATTGAGGCCAATTTAGTCCAATTGGGGCTAGTTATGCCAATTATGCCAAATGAGGTGACCGGATGCCAATTAAGGTCAATGAGGCCACTTTGGGCAATGGAGGCCAATTACGCAAATTAGTCTAATTAGTCCAATATTGGCCTTAATTGGCCTTTACTGGCCTAATTGGACATGATTGGCCTTAAATGGCCTAACATGGACTCATTGGGCCTAATTGGCATAACTAGCCTCAATTGGACTCTGTTGGACTATGTTGGCCTGAATTGGCTTTAATTGACCAGAATTGGACTAACTGGAATAAATTGGCCTTAATTAGACTCATTAGCCTCAATTATAAATTTCCCTCTATTTTCCTAATTGTCCTTTATTGGCATAATTGTCCTCGATGGCCTAACTAGCCTCAATTTCTAATTGGCCTCAATTGGTCTCACATGGACTCAATTAACCTCTATTGGACTCAATTGGACCAAATAGATCAATTGGAATAACTACACTCAATTGGCCTCCACTCAATTAGGGCAATTGAGGTTGAATAGGCCTATTGAGGCGAATTAGGCCAATTGAGGCAAATAGAGGTGAATTGATGCCAATTTGGGAAAATTAGAGAAATTGAGGCCAACTGAGGTCAATTGAAGCAAATTAAATGAATTATGTCCAATTGAGTCCATTAGAAACAAAAAATCATATTTTGGACCTAATTGAGTCATTAAGGTTAATTGAGGTCAATTGAAGTGAACTGGGGACATTAAGGACAATCGTGGCCATTTCAGTTATCTCAAGAGAATTAGACCAATTGAGAAAATTAGGCCAATTACGACTTTAGAAAAATTGAGCCAACTTGACACCAATTTAGTAAAATTGAGGAGAGTTGAGTCTAATTAGTCCAATTTAGTGAAATTAAAGGCCATTGAAGATAATTGAGACCAATTGACCAATTCATCTAATTAAGGCCATTTGGTATAGTTAGGCCAATTAATAAAATTCAACCAAATAAGGTTGATGCCCCAATAAGCCTCAATTGGATTCAATTTTCCACAATTGGATGAAATTTACTTATTGGCCCAATTCGCCTCAATTGGCCTCAATTCACCTCAATTTGCCTAATTTTTCAATTTGGCCTCAATTGGACTCAATTTTCATATTTGGATCCAATTGGCCTAATAGGCCTTAATTATCTTCAATTATACTAAATTGGCCTCAATTTGTATAATTGGCCTCAATTGACTTCAATTTGCACAATTGGCCTTAATTTCCCTAATTTTCTTTAATTCGCCACAATTGGCCTCAATGGATGAATTGGTCTCAAATGGCCTCACTTTTTCCTCAACTGGCCCCAATTAGCCCATGTTTTCCTAATCATCCTCAATTGGCGTCAATTAGCCCAATTGGAATCTGTGGCCTCATTAATCAAAGTAGCTTAGTTGGCCTCAATTGACCTTATATACCAATTATGTCCAATTAAGGCCGATTGAGGCTCAATTCACTTCAAAGGGTTCACTGGCCTCAATTTGGCCTTATTGGCCTCAATTGTCCACAATGGATGAATTGGACTCAATTTTCCTCAATTGGACACAATTGTACATAGTTGGACAAATTTTCATTAACTGGCCTTAATGGACTAATTGACCTTAATTTTACCAATTGACATTTGTAGCCTCAATTGGTCGAATTAGTCTAATTGGCCTCAACTGGCATGATTTTTCAACAGTGTCCAATAAAGTCCAATTGAGGCTCCTTTCATGTTAATGGAATAATTGGCCTCAATTTTCCTCAATTGGGCTCTATTGGCATTAATTGGCCTCAATTTTCTTCAATTAGCCTAATTGGCCTCAATTGGCATAATTGTCCTCAATTGGCTTATTTTACCCCAGCTAAACTCAATTGCCTCAATTGGCCTCAATTGGCCTAAATATCCTCAATTAGCCTAATTGGAACCATCCTTAATTGTCCATGATTGACCTAAATTTCCTAATTAGCTTTGATGAACCTCAATTCGCCTCAATTGGTCTAATACCCTCAATATGCCTAATTGGCCTCATTAGCTTAATTTTTCAAATTGGCCCCAAGGGGAATCACATGACCTAATTGTCCTCAATTAGCATCAACATGACACAATTGGCCTCTTTGGAGTAATTGGAATCAGTTTTCATTAATTGATCTAAATTGGCCTTAATTGTCATAATTGGCTTAAATTATCTCTAATCATCCTCAATTAGCCTCAATTAGATGAATTGTGAAGATTATCCTCAATTAGACTCAATTGGATTCTATTGTACTCTATTCGACTAAATGTATTAATCAGATCCATTTGGTTTCAATTTGAATAGTTGGACTAATTTGCCTAATTGGCCTCAATTGGCCGGAATTGGCCTCAATGGGCATAATTGGCCTGAATTTTTCTCAATGAAGTAATATTCCTAATTAGTGTTAATTGATATAAATTGGCCTCAATTGAACCCCACTATCCATAATTGTCCTAACTGTCCTAGTGGACACTAATTGGATTAATTGGACTCAAATGACCTAATAGGTGAAATTGGCCTAATTGGCCACAACTGGCATCAAGTGACCTCATTTAGCTAATTGTACTCAAATGGCCCCAATCTGCATAAATTGGACTTAATTAGGGATAATTATCCTCAATTGGCCTCAATTGGATTTTATTGGCGTGAATTGGCCCTAATTGGTTTCAATTGGCCTCAATAGACATCAATTGACTAATTTCCAGCAATTGGCCTCAACTGGCATTAATTGATACCAATTGGCTTCAATTAGGGTCAATGTATGAATTTGTGTTATTATATTCCAATGGACTCAATTGTCCTAAATTGGTCATAATTGGCACCAATTGGCCAAATTGGATTAATTGGCATCAATGGATGAATTGGTCTCAATTGTCCTCGATTTTCCAAAACTCACCTGATTGGCCGACTATCCCGAGTTGTCCTAAATTCCCCTAATTAGCCTCAATTAACCGTGATTTTATAAATTGGCCATTTTTGGCCTAATTTATCCCACTTTTCCTTAATCGGTCACAATTTTCCTCAGTTGTCTTGAATTTTCTGAATTGAGTCCAATTAGACCAATTGATGCCAATTAGTCCAGCAATGCTAATTTAGGCTAATTTGACTAATTGGCCTAATTAGACACAATTTCCTATGTATCCTCAATTATCCTAATTGGAATTAATTCCCTCAATTGTCCTCATGTATCCACAATAGGCCAAATTCAGACAAATTTGGTCAATTTAGGCTAATGCATGCCAATTAAGGCATGTTAGGTCAATTGGTCAATTGGCCTCAATTGGCATGATCAATTTGCCTTAGTTGGACTCAATTGGACTCAATGGAAATATTTTAATGACCTAAATGGACCAATTGGACTTAATTGGACTCACTTTCGTTAATTAGCCTTAATTTGCTGAATTGGCATCATTAGCCCCAATTGAGGCCAATTAGGAACTGTGAGGCTATTTAGGCCAAGTGAGTCCAATTGAGGCCAATTCACACTAGAGGACACTTAGGAGAGTTGATGTTAACTAAGATCAAAGAGGCCAATTGAGTCAAATTAAGGCCAATTAAGACCAATTGGTTTAAATTAGTCCAATTGAGGAAAATTATGCCAATTGAGGCTGATGAGGACGGTTGCTGCTAATTGAGGGAAATTGAGACAAAATGAGGCTAATTGAGTCCAATTAGGCCAACTAGGAATAATTATGATAATTATGCCAATTGAGTCCATCTGTGGTTGATTAGGCCAGTTAGGACAATTGAGGCCAAATTATGCCAATTAGTCTAATTAGGCCAAATGAGGCAAATTATGACAATTAGGACAATTGAGGTCTCAATCAACCATATTGTCCTAATGGGCCTTACAAGGCCTCAATTATCCTCATGGGCCTAATTGACCACAGTGGGCCTAATTAGCCTCAGTTGGCATCAATTGGAATCAGGTTTCTGAATTGGTCTAATTGGCCCCAATTGACCACAATTTTCCTCAGTTGGCCTCAATTGGCCGGATTAGACACACTTGTCCTTGATTGGCCTCAATTGGCCTCAATGGCCTGAAGAGTCTAACTGGCCTAATCAACCTAAATTGGTCTCGGTTGGCCTATATTAGCCTCAATTGGCCTTAGATGGTATAATTGACCTCAATTTCACTAATTTCCCTGAGTGTCCTTAATTGGCCTTCATTGGTCTCAATTGAGGCCAATAGAGGCAACTTGATGCCAGTTGAGGCCAATTAGGCCAAGGGGGTCCATGTGAGGCCAATGAAGGTAAATTGAGGCCGATTGAGTCCAATTGAGTCCGATTAGGACAATTGATGCCAATTGAGGCATATTGATGTTAATTGAGGCCAATTAAGAAAAATTGAGGCTGATTAATGTGAATTAGTTCCTTTAGGTGGAATAGGCCAATTAAGGTCAATTATGTCATTGATCCCAATTATTCCAATAAGTCAAATTATGGTCAATTAGTCCAATTGACCTCAATTTGATCTATTTCACCTGAATTGTTCTAATTGGACAAATTTTTCTCAATTTTCCTAATTATCCGGAAGGCTTCCCTGGCCTCAATTATCCTCAATTGGGCTAAATTTGCCTAAATATTCCTAAATGTAAGAATTCGATTAATTATGAATAATTGGACTCAATGGAATAATTTCCCATAATTAGACTAATTTACATAATTGGGTATAAGTACAAATGGGGAAAATTTGGCCAATTTATAATTCAGAAAAACTTTTCTGATTATACAAATTGAATCCAATTGACAATCGTGGTCAATGGGGGACAATTACGAAAATATAGGATAGCTGATTCTAATTGTGGTGAATTGAGGATAGTTGAGGCCAATTAAAAAATTAGCCCAATTAAATAGTTGAGTCCAATTGGGTCAATTTTAGTCCTGTTTTTCCATGAAGACCAATTGAGTCCAATTAAGTCCAACTGAGTCTAATTGGCCCATTGAGGCCTTTTGGGGACAATTTAGGACTTTTTTTTCAATTAATCCTATAAGGAAAATTGAGGACATTTAGGGAAACTGTGTCCAATTGAGGTAAATTGGTAGAATTAGGGCCACATGAGGCCAATTGAGGCCAACTTAGTGAATTAAGGCCAATTGAACCAAATTTGGACAATTGTACACAATTATGAAAATTATCCAAATTGAGGACACTTTTTCAAATTGGGGATAATTGAAGCCAATGTTTTCATTTGAAGCCAAATTAGTCCCATTAAGACCAATTTAGAAAAATGCTTCCAATTGAGTCTAATTTGGACAACAATGGAAAATTAGGCCAATTAAGGCCAATTGAGGCCAATTGAGTTATTGAAGAAAATTGGGCCAATTTGGGACAATTGCAACACATTGAGTGTAATTGAGGTCATTAAATCCAATTGATTCCAACATGGTCAATTAGTCTATTGAGGCCAATTTAGCCCAATTTAGGCCAATTAAGGCCAATTTGGCTAATCAAGGAATATCTTGGTTCACAAATTATGCTATTTAGTCTAATTAGTCCTTTGAATCAAATTGAGGCCATTGGGTCGATTGAGGTCATTGAGAAAAAATGAGGCCAATTGAGTCCAACTGGGGACCAATAGGTCCAATAGGCCAGTTAGGCCAATTGAAACCACTTATGTCAATTATGCCTAGTTGAGTCCAAATGATTCCAATTGAGGCCAATTAAGGCCAATTGAGGCTAATTGACGCCACTTGAGGCCAGTTAGTCTTATTGTGCAAATTAGGTCAATTGAGGCCAATTAGGCCAAATGAGGCCAATTTGTAAAATTAAGATAACTGAAGGGATGTTCAGCCCAATTTAGTCCAATTCATCCAATTATGTCTAATTAGAAAAAACATGCCAGTTAGGGCATTGAGTACCATTGATGTAATTGATGCAATTTGAGGCCAATCGAGGTAAATCAAGGCCATTTTATTCCATTGAAGACAATTGAGGACAATTGAGGCCAATTGAGGTAAATTAGTCAAATTGAGGCCAGTTTGGCCAAATAGGCCCCTTGAGGCAAATTGGCCTCAAGTGGCATCAATTAACTAATTCCTAAATTGGACTCAATTGGCCTCATTATCTCTCAAATGGCCTTAATTGGACTTATTTGGCCTTAGGTGGCCTCTGTAACGCCCCGACCCCAGCTGCCCAGAGTCGGTGCATTACTTCGTAACATTGGCATGATCACAAGAAAGATCAAATCTCGAAAGACCGATTGGTTTAGTAGCCTTGGAAACACTAGATATATTTATAAGGTTTACATTACATCATTAAACGAAAAACTACTACAACAACATATTGTCTCCATAATCCACACTCATATCCCCACATAATATCCCTGCAGGTCATTCATAATTTACTTCTTCACTTCCTGGGAAAAATAAAACATAGAAAAGGGGTGAGCTCAAATGCCCAGTAAGGATAACAATATAGCGGAAACTTTCATAAATAAGAATAAACATTTAAGGCAATGCATTACTAAAACAAAAGCCTTTTAAACTTTAACTTCAACATAGTATGGCAAAAGTAAAATGAAATAATGCCATTTAATTATTCACATGGATATTCTACTAATCGAATAATCACATGCAAAAATCAATAACCACTTTCATAATGTTGGAATGCATAATGCTAAACTTTAATTACTTTTCAAGGCCTCGTCCCAAGACCTTGGGGCTAACTGTAACCGGAACCCAACCCGGAGTGCCTCTAATAACCGGACACCAACCCGGAGTGCCTCTAATAACCGGACACCAACCCGGAGTGCCTCTAATAACCGGACACCAACCCGGAGTGCCTCTAATAACCGGACACCAACCCGGAGTGCCTCTAATAACCGGACACCAACCCGGAGTACCTCTAATAACCGGAGACCAAACCGGAGGGCTTGCTTTTACCAGTCCCTAACCTGGAGGGCTTACTTTAACCAGCCCCCAACCTGGAGGGCTTACTTTTACCGGTCCCCAACCCGGAACATACTTGTTTAGCACATTCATCTGAAGAAAAGTTTGAAATATAACATAAACATTCGGGTTAAAACTAGCATATGAAATGTCAAGAGTTTAACCATAAACTATGAATGGTATAAAATAGCACATCCACATTCAAACATATCACAAAACCTTCAATACAATATAGAAGTTTTGTATTATAATAAATCAACTTCAAATAATCTTAAAATCCATCAAAGGATGTTGACATAGATGAAATCAAAATTCTTTTAAAAGAAATATCTCCTTTTATTTTGAAAACATTTAAGATCCATATAAAATAAAACATTTTCTTTGAAAATATTCTTATAAGCTTGTAAGGAAAGCTTCGACGAATTTATAACAGCGGAAAGTAACCGCACCCGCCGTATAAGTTAAAAAAACATTCTTACCTCAATTCTGTCGAAAAGGTTAAAAAGGACCTTGTTTTGAAAACGACGGAAAGATTCCTTTATAAACCTCTTATAAAAAGTCAAACAAGGGTATAAATGACTTTAACCCATATTCTTGTAAATAGTAAAAATGTTTTGAAATACATTTCGAAGAAACATGGATGTGGATGATAATGAAATCCCAGTAGATTATTACGTATAAACAACCTCAGATAATGAAGAGATTGTGAAATAACCCTTACCTGTTTGGTAACTTATGAAACATACAACCCATGAAAGAGGTATCATACAATGAATATGTAAGTACACATAAATTAGAGTGTATTACACAAAGAATATAATTATGGGCAGTACATACACCACACAAAAGGTAATGGTGGCAATATGGCATGAATCTCATGGGAATAAGGAGTGAGATGAAAACCCCTTACCACGTTAATCAACTGAGTCGTATGGCCAAAAGTTAATAACCACCAAATTATTTACAGAATAACATGAATATGATAATATATATCAAATTACAGTACACAATACACCACTTTCAATAATTTAGTGGCGAATAATGGAAATCTCACGGAATTGAATGTGAGATAAGAAAAATCCCTTACCTTGTACTTTTCCTTGGTTGGGGTAGGTTAACCTCCTGTATAATGGTGAAATAGTTGTTATTAAATTATACAAGAATCATATATAATAATATGATATCATATATGATCTTTTAACATTGATTTGTTAATAATATCTTAGAATTATCGTCGTTTCGGGAGTTAACTTACTTGTTTTCTTTTGTATGTTTTGTTACGTAAGACATGTATGTAAAGGATAGGTTGTATATTATTCATATACAGAATGATATCAAGTCCTTAAACATCATTTTTTAAATCATCAAATGATAATTATACTTGAATGGATACGATGGAGAATGAATCTCATCGCGTTCGTGGAGACGGTAGTCCGTACGTATGCACGAGCGACAATATCATTCTTTTGATATTAAAATAATATATAAATGGATGGTATATCATATATACATAATCATTAACATGTTATTTTTATTATTTACATGAGTTACACATCATTATTATACCCATCCAAATAATATTATATTGAATAACAATTACACCACGACGTGGAGACGGTAAGCCGTACGTACGCACGTATGGTGACATGTTATTCAAAGGGTGGATAGAATACTGAATATGGTTGTACCATACTTATAATAACATCACAGTATATGTGAGATACTGGAGTTATTATTTTAGAATGGTAAGAACAAAGGAAGAAGAAGTGGAAGAAGAAATGAACTTAGAAAAGGGTGGTGAAATCATTACCTCTTCTTCGGGTTCTTCCTTTTGATTTGATCAAAATGGCTCCTTAGGTTGGCTTTCTGATCAAACTAAGGCCTCTAGGTTGTATTGAGGGATGTTGGGAGAGTATTTGGGCAGAGTTTGGCCGAACCAAAAGGCTTTAGAGGTGTGAAGAAATGAGAAGGAGGAGTGCCCTTTTATAAGAGGGGTGAGGGGCACCTTTGGAAAAGCTAGAAATATTAATTTATAATAAATTCATATTCGGTTTTTAAAGGCTCCAAAGTTTACTATTCAAAGGATGAGGTGGGGATAGGTCGAAAACAACTCATCCAATAGAATTTAGACAGGTTTGGGTACTTATATTAACCTTATCTTTAAGTATTAACTCTAAGTTAATTAGTTTCACTTTTACAATGTCTCTTTGTATTTTTATATAATATGGTTAATAAACTCACTATATAATTCCAAGAGACCCCCAAGTGGTCCATTAATGATTAACCAATCATAATATAAGTCTCTTGGCCGAACCTTAGATTTTTAGGAATTTAATATCAATTAATAATATAATATTTGTTTTAAGAACTCTTTTATGTCAATTTTGACACTATTCAATAGTTGATTTTTGTGAAACTCATAACAGATTGATTACTTCGAACAAAGTCCATTAAATCAATCCTAATATATCATATTAGCCTAGAAAATTAGTTTAATTCATTAAAAGTTTCATATTATAATTATTTGGGTATTTATAAGATCAATTATTTTTATTTTTCACTATTTTAGTAATTACTGCATCATCATTGTGTCATAAATAAAATAAATTATTTAATGTCTAAAAATTATAAATAAAATATCATTATGTAGGAAATATTTTTATCTTTATAATGAATATTTATAATCGAAAATCCAACAGGTATAACCCTATGTAAAAATTGTTCTTCTAAAAGATGTAAGCTTATGCCATTTTTATTTTTATTTTAGCTTTATTAAAATAATGTGTCATTATCACTTACAAGTGGATCCATGGGGTCCCAAAATAGACCCAAAGATGCCCATGGTCGACCATGTATCAAACAATAGGGTTAAGACACGTTTTAGGGTAATTTAGTATTATTATAATATTATTTTTTAACCCTTATTTACCGGATTTACCCTTAACCATGGTAAATAAAATATTTACCGCAGTAATTATTCAAAATGTCTAAAAATAAAAGTTACCTATTTACACAATTTGAACATCCTGATTCCAAATATGGAATCCATTTTTCTAAATTCAAAACACAGAAGTGGCAGAAATTAATTTAAAATTAATTCCCGCTGTCAAAACAAAAAGCGTGTTTTTAAGAGATAATAACTACCAAAAGATTGACACTTGTTTATGTTCGGTTTAATTGTAAAATTATGTCCAATGACCAACATTATATTAAATAGTAAAACTATATTCTAAATATACTTTAAAACCACTCAAATTCATAATTTATCACTATTAATTATTTTGATTAAAAAAGTTGTTTTTAATTAAAATTTAGTAATTTTCACTATTCATTAAAATATGAAATTTATCAGAAAAGTACCAAAATTTCACCTTAGGCTAAATTTGATATTCCGAATCCAAAAATTAAGTCCATTTTAAAATATAAAATATATATAATTTCAAAAAGTAGGTATTACTATTCATAACAGCTAGTTTGATTGGTTACGGTGTGTTAGAACTCGAAGTTGCGTACAACGCACGCTACTGTTTAATTCAAAGGAAAGCGTACCGTGGAAGCTTGGGATGTTTCATTTTAAATTTTTTTTGATGTCTCCATTTAGTCAAAAAGTTTAAAATATTGTATTTAAAAAGGTTTCACTATCAAAAGTTGATAAAAGTGCAATACTGAAAATGAATCTGTTCTTCCATTATGACTAAGAAACTCATAATATGGATTCTAAAATTATAAGGATTATATAAAGTTTAAAATTTAGTTAATACTATTCATGACCTCTTTTAATGGCTTTTTTTTTTGGCAAGTCATGGTGCAATTGAACTCAGTGTTGCGTGTAGTGCAAGTTATTGAATTATTTTGAAGAAATAACACACTATGAAATCTTGGGGTGTTACATTCTCCCCTCCTTCAATAAATTGCGTCCTCGCAATTTGAAATTGTTCTTCAAAAATAAAAGGTTGAAAGTAGAAAATATATTTGTGGGAAAACCCACATCGGAAATTGGGTTACTAAAATTTAGTCTTAATATGAGGAAAAGATAAATGAAAGGGTAACCACCAAATTATGATCTCGATTAGGAGAACATTGGTGGCAATTAGAGACATATAATTGGAGGAAAAACGTAAATATTTATAGGTAGTGATTGAGGTCATCAATCACAAACAAGTGTAAAATTGAGGTCCTTAAATTCATCAATCTATGATGATTTGAAATACCATCGGTTCAACAAAACATAGGATATTAGGATAACACATTTTTGACGTTTCAAAATATCTTAGTTTAAATCCCACATCGAAAAATGAATTAATGAGGCCTCTATTTTAAAAAAAAGGGTGGAAAGTATGAAGATTACCGAACATAACACATACTAGGGTTCCATGTAGGAAAATATGGATATGGAAGAGAAATCTAACCATCAATTATCTGATGGAGAGTGGTAGAGAACATGGCTATGAAAAGGCCAACAATCCCAAAGCCATGAATTAGTGATGATTTAAGGTACCATCTAGGACAACATTTTTGTTCTAAGTTCCTTTTATTAATGTTGAGGAATATATTTATGAGATTGGCTAAGATCATAAGGAGATATACTTACTTTATAATTAGAGTTTTATCCATTAATAAATTTCTACCACAAACTCATCTTTCACTCTAAAAGATAATAGAATGTTATTCGTACAGGGTTCCAAAATAAATGAATTTTTAATTCATCTACCAGAACTTTAAAGAAAACAACATTATTTAATCCAGGACATCTCGTGGGCTAGTGGTAAGTGATACACCCTTGTCGCCCTTCGGTTGCGAGTTCAAGTCTCGCAGCCTTGCCGGATGCGACGGGTTGCCGCCCGACCTCCGGGTTGTCCTTTTATGGAAGTCCAAAATAATCCAAACTAGAACTATCCAAAATACTTCTGTCCAAACTCACAGTCCAACATTTATAAGGAAGGTAAACATAATATAGATCCTTTTTACCCTGTAATAGCATATGAATACCTTCATCATGTACTACCATATTCCTTATTGATTACATTCATGTTCCCTTATTCCATATAGAATGCTGGATATACTTCATTAATCCAAAAATGTTTTAAACCCCAACAATGATGGAATAGACAAATCATTAATCAGCTTCAAGGTAGTCAATAATATCCAATATAATTTATCCAAAATAATCACATATTATTCCAAAATCACTACCTCAGTATCAGAACTATATTATGATTTATCATTCTCTCAACCATATATTTTCCAAAAATTTAACCTTCTATTGAGTCACTTTTCTTTGTTCCACACAATCTCAAGTCCTTAATGAAATAGTACTGCAGTACAATCCTTATATACTCCATAATTATTATAACAAGTACATTGTTGATACAACACTCAATTGAAATAATCTACATAAGAACTCTAATCATTCCTCTTCATCTGTGGTAGTATCATAACTTGATTATTATCCAATAGCATCATTTGCGGCATAGTCTGATGACTGGGACATAAGTTCACGTAGTGTCCAAACTCCTTGCAAATGAAGCATTGTACATTTAAAACCATTTTCTTACCCTTGCAGTCACGTACTTTGTGCCCTTTTCCTCCACACTTATAACAAACTCCCATTCCTTTCAGGCAAGTTCTATGGTGTTTCTTTCCACAGTTACCACATATGGGAAAATTCTTCTTTTCCCTCTTACTTTTATCCATCTTTCTCTCTTCCATCCTTTTCTTCTCTTGCTTCCCTTCAAAGCCATAGGACTCAGTAAACTCTTTACTTATCTTATCAACACATGATATTATTTCTTCATATGATGATAATACATGGGAGACTATTTCTCTTATAAATTCTAGCTTAATACCATGAAAGATATGATCCTTCCTTCTCTTTGTATCATGTGCATTTCTGGAGTTCTCATTCCTTCTACTGGGCGCCATTTCTAAACAATGGCATAAACTAGATCAGTTTATGAATCAAAATACATAATCCCATACTTATAAAACACTTAACATAAATTGAACTATTTATGGATATAATCCATAATCATAAGAATGTCTCCTTTGAGGATGTATATACACATAAACCCTTCATAATGATTTGTAAAGAAAATGAGAGTTATCTTAAGCATATCCCCCGGGAGTGTCGTAACCAAGAGTGCAGCAAGGCCCGTTGTCGTGCACCAGTTCCCGTTCGAGTCTAGCTCAAAGCGGTGTTTTCGGGTTTTACCCCTAGGTACATCTGTGCCAGAGCCGCCTCTACCTGCTCGTATCCAGACAGGGATGTATTGCTCGGAAAACTCACAAAATCTCTACAATACCAAAATTCTAGGAAGTTCTTCTATACTAATCCTCAAAGTTCATCTTAGGTCTACGTGCTCTAATCAGAGTTTATCTAAATCTAGCTTCCAAGGTTTGTACTAAACTTCCTTTGATACCAACTGTAACGCCCCGACCCCAGCTGCCCAGAGTCGGTGCATTACTTCGTAACATTGGCATGATCACAAGAAAGATCAAATCTCGAAAGACCGATTGGTTTAGTAGCCTTGGAAACACTAGATATATTTATAAGGTTTACATTACATCATTAAACGAAAAACTACTACAACAACATATTGTCTCCATAATCCACACTCATATCCCCACATAATATCCCTGCAGGTCATTCATAATTTACTTCTTCACTTCCTGGGAAAAATAAAACATAGAAAAGGGGTGAGCTCAAATGCCCAGTAAGGATAACAATATAGCGGAAACTTTCATAAATAAGAATAAACATTTAAGGCAATGCATTACTAAAACAAAAGCCTTTTAAACTTTAACTTCAACATAGTATGGAAAAAGTAAAATGAAATAATGCCATTTAATTATTCACATGGATATTCTACTAATCGAATAATCACATGCAAAAATCAATAACCACTTTCATAATGTTGGAATGCATAATGCTAAACTTTAATTACTTTTCAAGGCCTCGTCCCAAGACCTTGGGGCTAACTGTAACCGGAACCCAACCCGGAGTGCCTCTAATAACCGGACACCAACCCGGAGTGCCTCTAATAACCGGACACCAACCCGGAGTGCCTCTAATAACCGGACTCCAACCCGGAGTGCCTCTAATAACCGGACACCAACCCGGAGTGCCTCTAATAACCGGACACCAACCCGGAGTACCTCTAATAACCGGAGACCAAACCGGAGGGCTTGCTTTTACCAGTCCCTAACCTGGAGGGCTTACTTTAACCAGTCCCCAACCTGGAGGGCTTACTTTTACCGGTCCCCAACCCGGAACATACTTGTTTAGCACATTCATCTGAAGAAAAGTTTGAAATATAACATAAACATTCGGGTTAAAACTAGCATACGAAATGTCAAGAGTTTAACCATAAACTATGAATGGTATAAAATAGCACATCCACATTCAAACATATCACAAAACCTTCAATACAATATAGAAGTTTTGTATTATAATAAATCAACTTCAAATAATCTTAAAATCCATCAAAGGATGTTGACATAGATGAAATCAAAATTCTTTTAAAAGAAATATCTCCTTTTATTTTGAAAACATTTAAGATCCATATAAAATAAAACATTTTCTTTGAAAATATTCTTATAAGCTTGTAAGGAAAGCTTCGACGATTTTATAACAGCGGAAAGTAACCGCACCCGCCGTATAAGTTAAAAAAACATTCTTACCTCAATTCTGTCGAAAAGGTTAAAAAGGACCTTGTTTTGAAAACGACGGAAAGATTCCTTTATAAACCTCTTATAAAAAGTCAAACAAGGGTATAAATGACTTTAACCCATATTCTTGTAAATAGTAAAAATGTTTTGAAATACATTTCGAAGAAACATGGATGTGGATGATAATGAAATCCCAGTAGATTATTACGTATAAACAACCTCGGATAATGAAGAGATTGTGAAATAACCCTTACCTGTTTGGTAACTTATGAAACATACAACCCATGAAAGAGGTATCATACAATGAATATGTAAGTACACATAAATTAGAGTGTATTACACAAAGAATATAATTATGGGCAGTACATACACCACACAAAAGGTAATGGTGGCAATATGGCATGAATCTCACGGGAATAAGGAGTGAGATGAAAACCCCTTACCACGTTAATCAACTGAGTCGTATGGTCAAAAGTTAATAACCACCAAATTATTTACAGAATAACATGAATATGATAATATATATCAAATGCCAGTACACAATACACCACTTTCAATAATTTAGTGGCGAATAATGGAAATCTCACGGAATTGAATGTGAGATAAGAAAAATCCCTTACCTTGTACTTTTCCTTGGTTGGGGTAGGTTAACCTCCTGTATAATGGTGAAATAGTTGTTATTAAATTATACAAGAATCATATATAATAATATGATATCATATATGATCTTTTAACATTGATTTGTTAATAATATCTTAGAATTATCGTCGTTTCGGGAGTTAACTTACTTGTTTTCTTTTGTATGTTTTGTTACGTAAGACATGTATGTAAAGGATAGGTTGTATATTATTCATATACAGAATGATATCAAGTCCTTAAACATCATTTTTGAAATCATCAAATGATAATTATACTTGAATGGATACGATGGAGAATGAATCTCATCGCGTTCGTGGAGACGGTAGTCCGTACGTATGCACGAGCGACAATATCATTCTTTTGATATTAAAATAATATATAAATGGATGGTATATCATATATACATAATAATTAACATGTTATTTTTATTATTTACATGAGTTACACATCATTATTATACCCATCCAAATAATATTATATTGAATAACAATTACACCACGACGTGGAGACGGTAAGCCGTACGTACGCACGTATGGTGACATGTTATTCAAAGGGTGGATAGAATACTGAATATGGTTGTACCATACTTATAATAACATCACAGTATATGTGAGATACTGGAGTTATTATTTTAGAATGGTAAGAACAAAGGAAGAAGAAGTGGAAGAAGAAATGAACTTAGAAAAGGGTGGTGAAATCATTACCTCTTCTTCGGGTTCTTCCTTTTGATTTGATCAAAATGGCTCCTTAGGTTGGCTTTCTGATCAAACTAAGGCCTCTAGGTTGTATTGAGGGATGTTGGGAGAGTATTTGGGCAGAGTTTGGCCGAACCAAAAGGCTTTAGAGGTGTGAAGAAATGAGAAGGAGGAGTGCCCTTTTATAAGAGGGGTGAGGGGCACCTTTGGAAAAGCTAGAAATATTAATTTATAATAAATTCATATTCGGTTTTTAAAGGCTCCAAAGTTGACTATTAAAAGGATGAGGTGGGGATAGGTCGAAAACAACTCATACAATAGAATTTAGACAGGTTTGGGTACTTATATTAACCTTATCTTTAAGTATTAACTCTAAGTTAATTAGTTTCACTTTTACAATGTCTCTTTGTATTTTTATATAATATGGTTAATAAACATACTATATAAATCCAAGAGACCCCCAAGTGGTCCATTAATGATTAACCTATCATAATATAAGTCTCTTGGCCGAACCTTAGATTTTTAGGAATTTAATATCAATTAATAATATAATATTTGTTTTAAGAACTCTTTTATGTCAATTTTGACACTATTCAATAGTTGATTTTTGTGAAACTCATAACAGATTGATTACTTCGAACAAAGTCCATTAAATCAATCCTAATATATCATATTAGCCTAGAAAATTAGTTTAATTCATTAAAAGTTTCATATTATAATTATTTGGGTATTTATAAGATCAATTATTTTTATTTTTCACTATTTTAGTAATTACTGCATCATCATTGTGTCATAAATAAAATAAATTATTTAATGTCTAAAAATTATAAATAAAATATCATTATGTAGGAAATCGTTTTAGCTTTCTAATGAATATTTATAATCGAAAATCCAACAGGTATAACCCTATGTAAAAATTTTTCTTCTAAAAGATGTAAGCTTATGCCATTTTTATTTTTATTTTAGCTTTATTAAAATAATGTGTCATTATCACTTACAAGTGGATCCATGGGGTCCCAAAATAGACCCAAAGATGCCCATGGTCGACCATGTATCAACCAATAGGGTTAAGACACGTTTTAGGGTAATTTAGTATTATTATAATATTATGTTTTAACCCTTATTTACCGGATTTACCCTTAACCATGGTAAATAAAATATTTACCGCAGTAATTATTCAAAATGTCTAAAAATAAAAGTTACCTATTTACACAATTTGAACATCCTGATTCCAAATATGGAATCCATTTTTCTAAATTCAAAACACAGAAGTGGCAGAAATTAATTTAAAATTAATTCCCACTGTCAAAACAAAAAGCGTGTTTTTAAGAGATAATAACTACCAAAAGATTGACACTTGTTTATGTTCGGTTTAATTGTAAAATTATGTCCAATGACCAACATTATATTAAATAGTAAAACTATATTCTAAATATACTTTAAAACCACTCAAATTCATAATTTATCACTATTAATTATTTTGATTAAAAAAGTTGTTTTTAATTAAAATTTAGTAATTTTCACTATTCATCAAAATATGAAAGTTATCAGAAAAGTACCAAAATTTCACCTTAGGCTAAATTTGATATTCCGAATCCAAAAATTAAGTCTATTTTAAAATATAAAATATATATAATTTCAAAAAGTAGGTATTACTATTCATAACAGCTAGTTTGATTGGTTACGGTGTGTTAGAACTCGAAGTTGCGTACAACACACGCTACTGTTTAATTCAAAGGAAAGCGTACCGTGGAAGCTTGGGATGTTTCATTTTAAATTTTTTTTGATGTCTCCATTTAGTCAAAAAGTTTAAAATATTGTATTTAAAAAGGTTTCACTATCAAAAGTTGATAAAAGTGCAATACTGAAAATGAATATGTTCTTCCATTATGACTAAGAAACTCATAATATGGATTCTAAAATTATAAGGATTATATAAAGTTTAAAATTTAGTTAATACTATTCATGACCTCTTTTAATGGCTTTTTTTTTGGCAAGTCATGGTGCAATTGAACTCAGTGTTGCGTGTAGTGCAAGTTATTGAATTATTTTGAAGAAATAACACACTATGAAATCTTGGGGTGTTACAGCCTCAATTGACATATATTGGCATAATTTCCCTAATTGGGGTCAATTGGGGCCAATTGAGGCCAATTGAGGATAATTAAGACATTTGAAGCCAACAAAGTCAATTATTGCAAATGAAGAATTGGCCTCAATCGACCTCAATTAGCCTAATTGGCATTAATTGGCCTCAATAAACATAAATTTCTAAATTTAATTGGTTGCCTTCAGTTTTCCTGAATATCCACAATTGGCCTCGATTGGTCTCAATTGGCCTCAATTGGCCACAACTAAAATAATTTGCCTCAATTGGACTCAATTAGAAAAATTGGGCTAAATTATCCTCAATTGGCCTCAGTTGGTCAAATTTTCCTTAATTGGCCTCAATACGCCTTAATTGAGGTCAATTGGGTAGGATGAATTGGCCTTAACTGGCCTCAATTGGCCACAGTGTTCCTAATTAGACCAATGAGCCTAAATTTTCTCAATTTTAATAATTGGAAAATTTTCCTCAATTGTCTACAGTATTCCTCAATTTACCTCAAATTTTCTAATTTCCCAAATTGGTCTCAATTGGCCTAATTGGACTAATTACCCCAATTGGCCTAATTGGTCTCAATTGGCAACAATTGACCTCAATTAGTCTAATTTCACTAATATGGACCCAATTGGGCTCATTTGGGCATAATTGGCATCAATTAACCAAATTGGCCTTAATTGTTCTAATTGACTTCAATTTACCCAATTGGACTGAGTTGGTCTAATTGCTCTGAATTATAAATTGCCTTCAATTAAACTCAGTTGGCCTTAATTCATCTCAATTGATCTCAATTAGATTCAATTGGCCTCATTTTCCAAAATAGATCAATTTTCCGTAATTGGACTCAATATGAAACTAGCTTAAATATGCCCCAATTGAGTCCATTGTAGCCAATTTAGCCAATTGAGGATAATTGAGTCCAATTTTGGCCAATTAGCCCAATTAAATTCAATTGAGACCAATATAAGCCAATTATGGCCAATTGTAGCCAATTTAGGCAAATTAGTTTAATTACTCCAATTGAGTCCTATCGAAACCAATTGAGTAAAATAGGGGAAATTTGGCCAATTGAGAAAAATTGAGTCCAATTGAGCCAATTGAGTCCTATTATGAAAATTCGGCCACTTCAGCCAATTAAGAAAATTAAGGAAATTTAAGACCAACAAAGGCCAACTGAGGTTAATTAAAGCCAATTTGGTAAATTATGTACAATTAAGGCCAATTGAAGCCAATTGTATCCAATTAGTCCAATTTTCCAACTTAGCTCAATTGCTATAATAGGTATCAATTAGCCTCAATTGGAATAATTTGCTCAATTGGATTCAATTGGATTCTATTGGAAAAATTGGCATAATTATCATCAATGGCCTTAATATTCCTCAATTCACCTAACTAGCCTCAGTTGGACTCTATTGGCATAATTGGACTCAATAAGGCCAATTAGTTCAATTTTTCCATTAGGCCAATTAATCCAATTGTGGCCAATTGTGGCCAATTGATGCAAATTAAGAAAACTGATGACTATTGAGAAAATTTGAGGACACTAAGGAAAATGATGGCCAATCAGGAAAATTGAGGCCTAATTTCCCTCAATTGGCCTAATTGGCCAAATTGGCCCCAATTTGCCCCAATTGGCATCAATGGCCCAAATTCACCAAAATACGCCTCAATTGACCCAAATTTCCATCAATTGGCCTAAATTGTACTCACGTGGCCTCAATGCTCATTATTGGCCTTACTGGCCTAATTGGACCCAATTGGCCTCAATCAACCACAATTGGACTAATTGGCCTTACTAGAATAATTGACCTAAATGGTGTCAATTGTTTTCAATCAACCTCAATTGGCCATAATTATCCTAATTGGATTAATTGGCCTTAATTGGCCCTAACTGGTTTAATCAGCCTAAATTGGCCATAATTAGCCTCAATTGAAATAATTGGCCTCTATTGGCCTCAATTATCATTAGTTGGACTCAATTGGTCTAAATTGGCCTCAATTTGCGACAATTGGCATAATTGGCCACAATTCACATAAATTATCATAATTAGATCAAGTGGCCTCAAATGGAATCAATTGGCATCAATTTTCCTCAATTGGACTCAATTTCCTCAATTGGCCCCAATTGGTCTAAATAAGCTTAAATTAACATAATTGTCCTCAGTTGCCTCAATTGGGCTCAATTGGCCTCAATTTGAATCAATTGGACTCAATTTGTCTCAATTGGCCTTAATTGGGCACAATTGGTGTAATTGGACTACATTATAAAATTCCTGAAAAGGCCTTAATGGAATAATTGGCCTAATTGGGGTCAATTGGCCTCATTTGGAAAAATTGGCTTGCGTGGCCTCAATTGGACTAATTGGAATAATTGTAGTCAATTGGCCTCAAAAAATAAATTTTTTCGGGCAACAATTGGCCTTCCAATTGAACTTAATTGGAGTATTTAGCCTTATCAGCCACAATTGGATAAATTTACCTAATCAACCTAACATTGGCCTTAATTGTCCTCTAGGCCTCAATTGACCTAATTGGCCTCAATTAGCATAAATTGAACCCAATTATCCTAATTGGACTAATTGGAAAATTAGCCTCAATTAAAAATCATCCTTAATTGGCCTCAATTGGTCTCATTTTTCAATTGGCCTCAATTGGCCTAAGTGGGACTAATTCACCCTAAATGGACTCAATAGAGGCCAATTGAGGGAAATTGAGGCCAATTGACAAATGAGACGAATTGAGAAAAATTATTCCAATTGAGTAAGATTTAAAATTGAGAAAAATTGTGTCCAATTGAATCAAATTGAGGACAATTACACAAATTCATGCAAATTAGGCCAACAGAGGCCAATTAAAGGAATTAATGCCAGTTGAGCCAATGAGGCCAATTAAGAAAATTGATACCAATAGGGTCAAATTAGGCCAATTAATGCCAATTTAGAAAATTTGTACAAATTGAGTCCAACTAAATCCTTTTAATACCAAATAGGCCAGTTGAGTCTAATTAGGATAGTTAGGAAGTCCAACTAATCCAATTGGAGCTAACAAGGTCAGTTAGGCCAATTGATGTCATTTATGCCAATTGAGGCCAACTGATAAAATTTAAGGCCAATTAGGCCAATTGAGGAGCATTAGGCTAGTTAACCAATTTAATTGTGGCCAAATGAAGCCAATTATGCCAGTTAGTCCAATTGAGATCAATTTTGCGGATTGAGATCAACTGAGAAAAATTGATCAAATTTGGAAAAAGGAGGCTATTGGGTGAAATTGAGTCCAATTGGCACACCCCATAGACCAATTGGACAATTATAAAAATTGAGACCAATTGAGGCCAACTATGAATTAATTCCAATTATGCTATTTGCGGTCAATTATTCCAAATTCCAATTACGACCAATTGTAGCCAATTAGGCCATTAAGGCCGATAATTCTAATTAGTCAAATAGGGGTCAATTAAGGACAATTGAGCCTAGTTGGTCCAATTAGGCCAATTGGGCCATTAAGGCCAATTGAGTCCAATTAGGCTATTTAAATCATTTTTTTGATAATTTTGGTCATCTAAGGCCTATTTAGGTCAACTGAGACCAATTAGGTCCATTGAGCTCAATTAGCCTTAGTTGGCCTAAATTGACCTAAATTTGCATAATTGGCCTATATTTTCCTAAATTGGCCTAATAAGCCTAATTGGCCTAATTGGACAAATAGGCCTTAATTGATCTAAATTGGTCTCAATGCACTAATTTTCCTTATTGGCCTAACAGGAATGTGGACTAATTAGCCCAATTGGCATAATAGGTCTCAATTGGCCTCACATAGCCTTAATTGGCCTAATTGACAACAATTGCACTCAATGGCCTAATTGGCCACAACTGTCCTCTATTTTCCTGACTAGACTCAATTGACCAATTAGCATCCATTGTTCCAAACTATCCAAAATGGCCTCAATTGGCCAAATTGGCCTCAGTTTTCCTCATTTAGCTTGAGCCTCAATTGGCCTCGATTCGCCTAATTTTACTAATTGGCCATTATTGCCCTTATTTTGACTCAATTGGCCATATTTGGCCTCAATTGAGGAAATTGAGTTGAAATTGTCCAATGAGGCCAACTGATGCCAATTGAGGTGAATTATGGCCAATTAGGGCTAATTGATGCCAACTAAGGCCAAATTGAGGTCAATTTAGTCCAATTGATGCCAATTTATTCCAATGCGACCAATTGAGGAAACATTGAGGTTAATTTATTCCAATTAGGACATTTGATGAAAAATTGAGGTTAATATATTACAATTAGGGACAATTGTTTCCAATGCGACCAATTATTGAAAAATTAAGGCAAATTTTTGGCATTTTAAGGCCAATTAAGCCAATTTGGAAAAATAGGCTAATTACGCCAATGAAGCCAATAAAGAAAATTGAGACCAATTGAGGTCATATACGATTATTAGTCAAAGTTGATCTGAATTTAGGCCAACTCGGGCCAATTTTAAACAATTTTGTCCAATTAGGCCAGAGGACAATTGAGGAAAATCGAGGCCAACTGAGGCCAATTGGACACTCAGGGCATTTATTCCAATATGGACAGTTTGGCCAATTATGACAAAAAAATTATCCTGAGTGGCCACAATTTTCTTAAATGTCCTAGTTTCCTCAAATACATGATTGGTGTAATTGGGATCAATTAGCCTCGACTGGCCTCAAGATGCATAAATAGGCCTCAGTGGACCAATTGAACTCAATTCGAATCAATTGGACTAATTGTCCTCAATGAATGGTTTTGGGACCCGTAGTGGAAGCCAGTGGTCTAGGGGATTTAAAATTTTCGTTGGAGGATTGAAAGGACGTGTCGATGTCGGCGATCCAAGCCCTAGAGAAGTCTGAGGACCTTGCGTAAATTATAAGGAGAAAATATTAAAAATAAAAAAGTACCTATTTCAAATTTGAAGCCATGGTCGACTACAAATTATCATTAGTGATCACTTCTTAATGAATCCCTAGAAGGATCCATCTAGATCTTCCACACGAGATTCAAAAAAACAATTGTAATATCGATCATCGAACTTCGAATGATAGTGCGGTGATTTGATGATGCTTTCAACGTCCTGACGATCACCGCATCTAGATGCATTCAATGATTGAGGAAGATCTTGATTTGAACTCTTGGATCAATAGCTTCTCTATCTAGGAAGTAAGACGAGAGAGAGGCTCTCAATTTTCATTCCACAAATTATTGAATAATGGAATTTCCGCACATGAGAGAGATCCCTCCCTTGTATTTATAGTGACATTGAGAAATAACTGGTTGGGTTCCCCTGCCCTCGTTTATTTCAACATCCTCTATATAAATAATTTATATGAACTAATTTTTTTTAATATTATTTATTATTTTATCACATACTTGTAATATATATAAAATATATTATGTAATAAAAATTGAGTCATTTAACTCGACTCTTTGTCCCATTTTATATTAAAGGAACCTTGAATATTAAAATAATATTCATTCAATTAATATTTTTCTAGTATTTACTAAATTCGTAAAAACTTTAAATAAATTCAAACTCAATTATACATAACTTTATTATTAATGAATTTATTTAATTCTTTTGGTGGTCGATAACTTGGAGAACACTCTGCCCCGTGTGGGGGCCCACTATGTCCATCTACCTATTCAACTAAATAGGCATGATTCTTGAATAAGTTATTGTGTGTGACCCTCTAAGACCTTATCTCGATACCAGTGAATAAATACATAGGCCATGATTGGAGTCTAGAAACCCATCCTCACCACTACAGAGTTAAGGATTTTCATAGCAACGACAACCAATATACGAACACTGACATTGTACTATAATCTATTTGTCATTAAATATCTCATTAATCATGACACACACTATTTCCATCACCGTTTTCTTGCTTTATTATTTGTTGATCTATCCGGATGGATTTACCTCTATTCTTATTTGGTAACAGATTTATGAAGGAAGTACAATCCTAATCAACCAGGCCTGAGATATAAAACTTCTATAACTTGGAAGTGAATAACCCATTCTTGATCATTTAACCAATGTCATACACCAATGATGCACCCAACAGAAGCTAAATTGCCATGATTTAAATACCATTGTTTTATCCTTGCATCAATGTACGCAATAAAATGATACACATTGGTAATGATCTCTATTAAAGAGACAAATACACATGTTCATAGATAGGAATGACCAATGACACTCAAAATATGAGGTGATCCTATTGGTGGGTATGTCCTATTGATCTCACTACTAGAGATCACCATGTGAAAACATAATGAGAAGAAGTCTCAATTATTATGGTCCCCTAGAACCTAAGAGTCAATCATCTTCTGTGTCCAGTCTGTAAGATGTATGATTAATGTCATAATATCTCTACATTCTCATTATAATCTGGGATCTCGTATAACCTCTCAATATGACAATTAATCTTTGAACATTACCATTATAAGAGTAGTAACAGAAAATTATACACTATAATGGTAAGATTACATCCTATATAACTAACTATACACGTGATATGGTAATCAAATGTACTGCATTGTTGGGTCTAGGGCACCCACTATTTCAACAGTCCCACATGCACTAGAGCAAACATGCTAACCAAATTTTTTAGGTAATCAAATGATAAAAATCAGTCTTCTACTGAGTTAATGATTTAACTACTGGGCCATCCACATTTTTCTTGCATGGAATAATTGTTTTATGTGAACTCATCTCCTTGAATAAGCCTTCTCAAGATAAGGTATCTCCATGTATATAACTATTCTCCATTTTCATAATTTGAAAACATGGATAATAATAATATCATAATTTATATTATGATAATACGTTTCTCACCAGGTGAGATTCCATGAAATTGAACAAATCATTGAATTTAACTTATTCTTAGCTTCCATAAATGTTTCAACATTCTCAGTATTTGTAGATATGGATACCACTGGCTTTTATGAGATTGACTCTCTCGTCACCTCAGCCTAACTGCAATACTATATCAAATTGATCCTAAGATTACTTGTTTGTGTCCCAAAAAAACTATCACACCTTCTTTTCCATATACCATGTACATATCATTTGAACTCATTGAAGTATACCATGATAGTTCTGGCTTCTAAACTTGCAGTTTCCCTGGATATAATTGATATATGCATACTATAAACTATATCCTAGCAGTATCCATTCATTACATATTATGAAATGCATGATTGATCCATCGTTCAAGCGTATGGATCTCAACTTACAACTTTAATCTCTTCCCATCTTATAAACATGTCAACATTAAGAGATTAAGCCATATGACATTCACAACTATTCTAAAAATGAATTTTTACAACATTTATTTTTTCAATAATATGCCATTTTACGTATGAATGACTAGGACTATGTAACCATTAGATAAACCTCAGTAGATCTTGTTCCCTAGAACATAGGTTTCTACTTTATGTTAATAATATAATAATTAATTTTTGACCTAATCTTATCTAACTATAAGATCAATATATGTTTTCAATATGTTGCTGGATGTATTTATCTCGAAAAACAGTAGTGCTCCCACTAACCATTGGTAGACATAAATAAAAGATTCATTTGAAATGAATACTCTAAGATCTTTTTGATTAATTTAATCAAGAATTGGTTTTCAGTAACTTGTAACCTTCATTGGAATTTGATGGTTTCATCATACCTATCTAGTTGCATCGTATAGACACCTCCCACGTAAGCTGATTTTGACATCTAATGGACAATTTAATGATCATTGTAGTTTAGCTATGTCATGTAAAATTCTAATGGATTTATGCATACTTACTTGGTATATCATATTGATTCTTATTGGTACCAGTCTTGTACCATCCATGTATCATCCCATTTGAATACCCACCAAAGTATTCAATTTATATGCTCCTTCTCAATTTGATACATGAAATCCATTTTTTAATTTTAGTTATTCTTGTCAATCATACCTAATTGTTATATACTTCATACTTTTAGGATGCATTATTCATAATTAATAATTTAGCATCACTCGTGGTGAATATAATACCATCACTATAGTTTCATTCTTCCTACACAGTACGTGTCTCTGGTATATCCCTATTCCACATGTACTTATCAAACTTGTTCCTATTTCAACCTTTTATGCATCTCCAGAATTGACTAGGTCTAATTAAATTCATCTCCCAATATCCCAAATAGAGATGTGTGCCCTTATATAGGAATTCCTATAACCAGAATAAAAAAAATTTCTTTCGTTATTATTAAATGAATAAAAAGCGTAAATTTCACCACACTTTTGTTGGGGTTTGCCTTGGTGGTACTGATGCCAAAATCTCACCCTTCGGCCTTGTAGTCTGTTGGTTGCCAATGAATACCCATGGATTAGTGAACTGGTTTTTGAAGTGCCTTGGTTATTTGTAGTTGAAGCAATGAACAATGTGTTGAGGGTTAAACAGAGCATTCCTCTCCTCTCAAGCCGTAGCGGGTTTTTCTTGCCAGCAATTTTATGTCCAAGTTCCTTTCTCTTCCACAACTAAATCATTTCCTCGCCCCCTTTAAGAAATTTCTAGTGTGAGAATATCTACACCTTTTGAATGTGCGTGGATGGCATTTCATATCACCATTGGATTTATCCATTTGACCACCAGAATTAAAGTCCACATACTTCTTTATATCCCCAAGATAACCTTGGGGTTCTCTGATTTTTATTTCGTCTTTTTGGGCACATCAGTAAATTTTCACATAGCTATCGAAGTTATGGATCACTAAGGATTTTGATAAGCTAGGATTTATCCCACCAAAGAAGCGGTCAACCATACTTTTACCTATTAATAAATTACTTGTATACAAATATGAACCCAAAAAATATTTTTTTAGATAATTCATTGTACTTGAAATAAAGCTTTATTAAAATTAAAATTTTCATAATATTATTGTGAAATATTAGTCCTCATTCAATGAAATAAGAGAGTGGGGATTACTATTTAGTTTTTTTTATCCCAACCCACACTAGGGTATGGAAATATTGTAGTTTATCACTTAATAAAATATACATGAATATTCATTTTCATTATTCAAGTTTTACATAAAATATATATATATATAAATATAATAATATTCTCATGATTTAAAAGTGTTGTATCCATTCTAATGTAAAAATTTTGTTACACCAATCAGGATGCTAAATAAAAAAATTAGGTATATTCATAAATATTTAAAATTCACTATCATATAAAAAATCATCCCTTAATATCATACATAATCATAATACAAGGATGATAAATATATAAAAATTACATCACATTATCCAAATGAGTATTTAAGAATTAATATAATAAAGAAAAAAGATAAGAATAAAAAATTATCTTAATACTAGAATAATGGAATTTAAACCACAATCACATTGTGATGTAAGATGCAGTTCAATGAAAATTAATAATATATCTAAATAAGGATTCAAATCTTGAAAGTGTAATAACTAGAGTGAACATGTAAATATTAGGAAAAGAGTAAGAGTCTCATAGTTAATAACCAATACCTACCACTATAATCCTATGTAATGAATATAACAACGCACTAGGGTTTAATTATAATACCAATTTAAGTGTAGGGTTACAATATATTGCATTTTAAATTAAATCTTATTTTAAATAAAACATTTTTCAAAATAAAAATAATAGTCCAAGTTGTTTTAGGTTCAATCCTTTACTTTTCAAAAACATAATAATTTATAGTTTTAAAATGGAGAAGAGTTCATAAAATTAAATTCCAAATTCGATATTTTATGAATGAATAAATAATATAGTACAACACTTAACGATAAAGGGAAAAAAAGTCTTTTATTTCCATAATATGTCTAAAATGGGTGGTATAAGTATTGTCAAAAATAATATTGTTTAAAAATAAAACCATGTATTCCTTGAAAATTTATATATATATCACCTATCCACTAATTTTACCACTTAACCAATATTTTTTATTGAAAAATTACATACAGATCGTGAAAACTATGTTGGGAAATAATTATAACGTCCGATAACATTATTAATGAAATTAGAAAGAGTGATACTAATAAAATGTAATTATAACACATCACATTAATAGTTTATTAAAAACTAATTAAATAACTAATATTTAATAATAAGTCTAGAATGTTTCATGAAAACAACATTAATGTTTTTTTAAGGTGTTATAAACACATAATAATGCTATGATAATACTTAATATAACTAAATTATGCACATTCATTATCTCTTATGTGAATCCTAAATAAACAATATATATGAATATAAATGTCATAAAAAAAATTAAAATTTCTCATAAAATTTCCTATTAAAATATTTCCCTCTCCGTTTTTAGTAATTTATAGAAGAAATCGTAATTTAAAAAGATTAATTAATTAAACTACACCTAATGTTCACTATTATAATTTAATGATTAAATAAAATAGATGAAATCCATGTGGAATTTAAAAATAATGTATATGAAAATTATGTGTTTATTTGAGATACATCATTAAGATAAAAAAGTTATACACAATATAGAATGAAATAAATTTAATTATACATTCTATAGTGATTAATATTTGACATCTAATTTGTAATTTAACAATTAAACCAAACATGGGAAGATGATATTATTAAATATTCACATGGTTATCTGATTAATTTATTCATTAAAGACATCAATTTCATATATATTTTTTGTAAATGGATATTCTTTTTTTAAAAATAAAATAATATTTTTAGTTGAATACATTAAAACTATCAAGAGTTTCCATATCATTCATAACTACTTACACTTCACATTTTCTCGAATAATCCTTTGTCACGCTCCAATAGAACCAAAGATTCCACTTATAAAACTATTATAATAATAAATACTTTTTTATAAATAATTATTTAATCAAATATAAAAAATATATATAAAATCATAAAAATAATTAGGAAAAATAAATAAGAATATAACAATAGTCATGTATACTATCAATCAATATAAATCCACAATTA